>VWZD01012711.1:514081-533768 GCA_013396695.1 Sakesphorus luctuosus
CTAGTCCTTCCTCATTAGTTCCTTCGGGGGTTTCTCTTTCTTACCATTGATGATTATTCCAGAAAAATAACCTTTCATTATTTTTATGTCTTTCCCTTTGTGAAGACCTATCAGTTTAAAGACATAACTCTATTATTCTTTTCTTATGCTTTCCAGAAGCACAAGTATTTGAAAGCATACCTGTATTCTAAAAAAAAAAATGTTACTAAGAATGAAGGCTGAAAGGTGTTAAAACAGATTAAGTTATTAGAGGTCTCTGCTGCTCCCCATGCCTGCAGAATGTGAACATGTTCCATGTAAAATAGCAAAGCCATTGTGGAGTATCTGTGATCTTTGGAGTGTGTTCTGTCTCATCCTTTCACATAATTGTGGATGGATGGATGGATGGATAGATAGATGAATAGATAGATAGATAGAGGATGGATGGATGGATGGATGGATGGATGGATGGATGGATGGATGGATGGATGGATGGGGGATGGATGGATGGATGAATGGACAGATGGGTGGGTGGATGGGTAGATAGATGGACAGATGGGTGGATGGATGGATGAGTGGATGGGTGGGTGAGTGGAAGGATGACACCACCTCCACAGGCTTGCCTTCTTGTTTTCTATGGCTTTTTTTTTAATTTCTCTCTCTCATTATTTCAAAATTAAGCCACAAGAAACCTGCCCCAGACATCTGCCTGTTGACCAGAGCTGTTAAATGCTGCTACCAGAGAAATGAGTCTGACCTGACTGGACTCAATAAGTTACCAAGACACTTGAGACCAGCTCAAAGATGAGTCAGGGTGGGAAAGGGAGGGAGTAACACCAATTTCTTGTATGCAAGTGTTAAAGGAAACCAGCTGCTCCGAAATACCCTCGGTTAGTGACTGTCTCCACAGCCAGTCTGCTGAGGGAGCAATATCTGGAGTTTAGTAAAACTGACTTTTCACAAAGCACTACTTGAAAAGCAGAAGGATTGATTTTTTGTTTGTTTGTTTGGGGTTTTTTTAATCCTCTCCCCGTTTATAGTCAAGTTTGTTTCACCTAAGCTTCTAACAGGTTATACTTTTGGCTTCTGCAACCTTTTTTGTAAGACGTAAAGAGCAAATGGGACCATCAGACCACAAGGGCCCTACACAAGTGACTTCACCCTCAGGGTATGATCTCTGTAGCAAAGCCCTCTTTGTTCTCCAGCGATTGAGGCAGCTCTGGACTGCTCTGGCTCCAGAGCTGGTACTGTTGCTGCTGATTTTGTGTGCCTTGTTGATTATGCTCCACCAGTTCCCCATTTAATGTTTTATACAAACAAAGAAAGTAACAACAAGGGCTTGAAAATGGAACCAGCAGCAAATATAGAGCTGAAGGTCCCATGTCTTCCTTCCTTGGTGCGCCATTCACTGAAGGCTCTGAGAGGCTTGTGTTTCATGTCTTGTCCAATATCTCTTCTAACATAATATAACTGCTGTCTTTTACAGGTGCTGATCTATCCTGTCTTCCAGCCAAAGTCCAGTTGGTGTAACCACATTCTTTCTACCTCAAATTGTTCATTTGAACATGTTCTTGACTTCCTGAGTTGAAGGGCGCAGCCCATGAATGGCCAAATGGCAGATGCCAACTCTCAGCTCTGTTTCAGATGAGGAAACTCTCTGAGAAAGAGGAAAGAGTGAATGTTTGTCCTATAAATTTAATTGATTTAATGTTTGTCCTATAAATTTAATTGATATCACTGTTCCCTGTGGCTCTTCATAGAGTCCAACCCACACTTTCATTGCAATGGCAAAGGAATACAGTGGGTGATATTTAGTTACTTATTTACTTATATGTGACCAATTGTTATGAGGGAAGAAACCTGGTGGACTCATGGCCTCATGAGATTTCATCCTACAGCAGTTCTGTGCTGACCTTTATATTGTCCTTATTTGCATTTCTAAGTCCTTACAAAGAAAAATGGCCTCTCCTTTTTCTTTCTTTTCTTTTTTTCTTTCTGCTACATCAAAAAAAGGTATAAAGGAAAAAGGAATGGTTATTTTTTCAAGATTACATTATGTTTTCCTGTGTCTCAGCGAAGCCTTCAATTAAAAAAGGAGTGAGTAGAACTTCCTGAAGAGATTTCCAACAACTGCTTCATTGCTTTTATATGTAGGAGAGCTGAGCAGAAGTCCCTTCTCTCAGGAGTTTTTCTGGAGTATGTGGGTGGTTTCACTTTTCTGCACCTCTTCTCCTTTTGCTGAGGATGTTGGACTGTCACTCTAGAAAAATGCTATTCCAGACTTTGCTCAATTCTCATTTCTTTAGTCAGAGAGTCTAAGAAAGGGAAAGACCCAAGCCAGTGTGGGTGTTGTTTTTCAAAGGACTGGTGCAGGAGTTAATATTTTGGGCAAAGTGGGAGGGTGTTTGGGCTCTTTCTTGCTACTTCTCCTTCTCCACAGAAAGTGCTGCAGATTCTTTGCATGTGTGTGCACAGTGGGAGGAGATGCCCAACTGAGATCCAAACACAAATGAAACAGAACACACGAAGTTCAAAGTTGACACAATCCAAGTTCTTGCTACTAGGTGGAAAAAAGGCTCCTTTATTTTTTCTTTATTAAAAAAAAAGAAACCTCCCCTTCCCCCAAAAAAACCAAACAATAAACCCCCCTCCAAAACATCCCCCTCCTCCATCTTCCTTTTAAAATGCATGCATTTAAATCAGCACACTAATTTTGGAGAAGAAAGAGAGATTGCTACTCCCAAAGCCTGTTTTCAATCACCAGATGAATTTTGAGAAAACCTCTGAACATTCAGCATTTGTGGTCAGTTTTGCCTGCCCAAAAAACTGGTGGTTTTTGCAGACATTCCATAAACACAGGAAGCTTTGACTGTGTCTCTAACAGATAGGGAGGCAGAAAAGTAAAATACCCACAATATAAAGGCGAAAGCTCAGAGGAATGCAGTCCACAAACCTGTCCCCATGGCCAGATGTTTCAAAGAGAACCCCCCAAGTCTGTAAAGTACAATTCTGACATAACCTGCTTGTGGTTTAGATTTCTTTTTCATTCTTGATTTTCCTCCCTGAAACAGGGCCCTTAATATTCTCTTTGAGTCTTTGGTTTGATTTTGTTTCTTTGGAGGGTGGCATGAAGGGCTAAAAACCTGTTGTGCAGAATTCCCATGGTGTGTGGATTCCTGATCACTGGTCCTAAGTCTTATCTGCTGAAATAGATAGAATCTTGAGGTTTGGGGACTGGGGGAACCACTCATTGGATCCAGAGGAGGAGCAGACCCTGGACAGGAGGAGCCCACCACTCTCCACCAGACTGTGACATCATCTGCACCAACAGGTTTTTCCCTTCCTTTTCCTTTGGACTCAGGGGAACCACGTGGCGCTCAGCACAGGGGCCACCAAACCCCACCGTGTTTGTGCCCCAGGGGGCTGGGTTACACTGCTGGGTTTGTGGGTTAAACCCAATTTCTCTTTGTGCCATTGCATTTATTGTCATATTGTTATTAAATTGTAACTCTGGCTTCTCATCTCTTTCGTGTTGGGTTCGTTTCTCCTTCCTGTTTACCTTTAAACCAGCACAGTGGGGGGTTTTTTTTGTTTTTCTTTTTTTTTCATGATAATTAGGCATGGATAATAAAACAGAAGATTTTAGCAACTTTGTAGAAGTAAAGGACCAGTATGAATAACTATTACAGCTGTCAACATTTCTATGCTGTTTTTAGGGGATTAATATGCAACCACAAAAATTTGTTCCAGGCAGACACTTGGCATTAAAAGATGCAGTCCAGGATTTTTTTTTTCTCTTTAAATTAGAATTTAATCCATTAGGCCATTTTTAAGTAGGAAGAAGACTGTGTGTTTTTGAAAGAAGAGATTCCTGGCATAGTTCTGGTTTCAGAGGGAATATTTGGGGAACTAACAGGGGCCATGGGACTCTCTTCTGTCTCTCCCCCATTCAGCCTCTCTTCAGCAAACCTATTTTGTGTTGTTGTTTCTGCACTTTATCACAGCCTGTGATAGCAACAGATAAAAGTATAATTGTAGGTTTATTCTCCCTCATTTTTCTCTTTCATCCAATAAAAGCCCATGACTGGTTACACCCACTGACTCTTGACAGCAGCTGAGGGTTTCTTTGGGAAATCCTGGAAAATTACATCTTGGTTATATATTCTCTGTACACAGTGACTCCTTCATATGCCCATGTGGAAGATAAATTAAGTCCTCTGTAATGTCCTGAAAGTTGTCATCTTTCCCTGGTCATCATAATTGTCTTCCAACAGAAAAGTTTTCAGCTGTTTCTGGAGTAAATGGCTTATTGTGAGCACAGTAGAGCAGAAATTGCTCTGGTCCCAATGCTCTTGTGGTCATGTTTCTACTCCCAAATTGCTGCTATTCTAGGGGAGGGGAAATAGCTTTATCATAGCAAATTCTTCATCTTAATTTAAAATAATAAAGGAACTCAGAAGAGGAAGAATGTTTAGAATGTTAAAAAATATCTTTTTAATTTGGAGAGAGATTAAGAAAAATAAAGGAAATTTTCTTACTTCTAAATGAAGAACTCCGGAATGGAGGGTTCACTCAGGATTTTGTGAGTTACAAAGTGCTCAGCTGGCAGAGAAAATCCCTCAGTGACTTGTCCATTTTTCTTTTTATCTTGAGTGCCTAGTTTTGCTTTAAAAATAAGCAGTGTGGGTTCTACACTGAATTCCAGGACTGAGTAACATAAACCCCGAGGGGGTTTTTGTAAGTTCAAACAAAAACTCTGCCATGAGGTAACAAAGAATCCACTGTTCTGGCTCTGAGGTTTGCCTCATACCTTGCTTGTGAACTTAAAGTATTACCTATTACAGCTGTGCTATCTCTGGTGTAAATTGGGATTCTGCAGCCCTAAAACCTGAGAAAAGAAGGCTGAGTGCTCATATTTGAACCATAGAAGAGGAGCAGCAGTGCTGTAAGCCCAGTTTTACTGAGCCCCAGCTGTCCAGGGTCTGGCCTTGTTAGTCTAAGGCTTTGTTAGTCTAAGCCTCTTGCTCCAGCTGTATTCTCTGGAAGACAAGACTCTGCTAAAAGGATCAGGTGTAATTCTATGTGGTGTCTGGTTCTGGTGATTTTAATGAAATTTCTGGTAAAAGTTTCTCCCCCTTCCCGTGGGGCTGAGATGTGCAGTGTAGAAATAATTAGGATATATCCTTGATAACAACCAATGGAGTGGAAGACTGCAATGTGCTTAGTTGTGGACAGTTCTCACAGTGCTCCACAAACAGCAATTTTTCACCCTGTTTTAATTTTTTTCACAGTACACAGAACAAAGCAAAGGCACTCACTGGGAACCAGTGAGAAGCCCTCCCTCAGAACAGAGTTCCTTCTTTTCATCTGATCCCTGCAATGTTACATGGGATTTTATAAAACTTCTCTTTCAATTAAAACAATCATGTCATGCTTTTAGAATCCAATCCATTGGAACAGTTCCTTTTGTCCTTTGTTTACTGTATTTAAATTTAAAGAACATGTTTCAAAGATCTTATGAAGTTTGGCATTGTCATTTATTGAATAAGTTATTTATTTAGGTGGAGAAATTCAAAATTATTCTCCCTCAGAATTCTTGGGAGCTTAAGGTCTTCATGCTTTGAAAACCAGTTGTTAAAACAAACTGCATGCAGGAAAGAGGGAAATTTAATGTCATACAAAGTTCAAAAAGGATATATAGAAACATGAAGAGCTTGTTCTCAACACCAAGCCCCTACACTAATACTGAGCATTGATTCACCTCAGGTAGGAGGCAAAAGGATCCTGTTGGTTCTGGTTTAAAACTGATTTTTCCCTGAAATTAAATATCCCCTATGTAACATTTCAGACCAGGTTATCTTTTCTTCTTCCTTTTTTTAAATGTGTGGTGCAGGATTATATTATCTCCCCTGTATGCAGAGCACCTAAGAACCAGAACTAGGGATTTTATCTCTGCCTCCCACCTGAGGTTGTATTTTGCAGACCAGAGAAGGTTCTGCAGAGATGCTGTTTAATTAGGGAGGACAATGATCAGCTCTGCTCTGCACAGGACAGCCCTGGATTAGCAATCCCACCTTTAGCTCCAAGCAGGCTCTGAGTCTACGCTGGGCACCATAAGATCATGTAGAAATACTGAGCAGAGTTTGGCCCTGGCAGAGCTGTAAGAGCCAACTAGAGCTGAGACCTTTGTGTGAACTTCCTTCAGTTCTGACACCGACCTGTGGGATTTTTACAGGGTGCTCATCTTATTCTACATAAATGCCCAAAGGATCTGCAAAGTGAACCTGGTAATAGCTGATGCTGTGGGAAGGAATAAAAATAAGTAATAACCACACTAGGAAGTTTTAAATAGACCATTGTCCTGAGTACAGGAAATGCAATTATACCCTGGAGTGTTATAGGAACAGGCATCTGTATCTTGCTTTACATCAAAGGAATTTGGGAAGTACTTGGTGCAAACAAGTGTGAAGTCGGTAATATACTGTGCTGATTTGAGCAGCTGTGGACAACAGAATGAAACCAGTGCTCTGCTTTTGTAAGGAAAATAAAGTGCAAAACAATCCTGGTTTGTGCAACAACCCTGACAAAAACTGAGTGTTTTGCTTTTCTAACCCAACTTAAGAATGAACTGCTCAGCCACAAACCCCACCTTCTGACCCAGGATTTATTTCAGCAACCCAACAGAACTTAAAATGCAACTTCCCTGTTCCATACTCAACTCCGAATACATGAGCAAAATGTTTAAAAAGTTATCGTTTTCCCTTAGTGCTCATTTATCATCAGTGTGCATGTTACGTGTCTGCTCCTTGGGATTGGTTTTGTTAATAAAAGCAGGAGCAGATGAGCAAACGCTGCCAGATCTTGCCTAGAAAATCTTTCAGGCTATCAGGGGTAATAGCAAAATACAAAAGTTGAACTGGCAACCTGTCAGGGCTCCGAAGTCTGCCTCTGTTTTACACAGCTCAGACTTGTAGTAGCTGTCAGTTTGAACAAGGTCTTTAGAAGGAGCAACTGTTGGCAGAACCTCCTTCTGCTGGTCATGAAATGAGCCAGAAGGTGCAGTCTCACTCATCTGGGTGAGTCCAGAAGACCTAAATTTCACTAACTCTCAGCAGTTGTGGTTTTGAAGCCTTTCCTCCAGAGCTGTGTGCTAAAGGAGCAGAGTGGTGAGCAGGCTGGTTTCCTCAGGATTTGTGTTTGATGTGCTGCTGGCAGAGGTAGAACACACAAACTGGCAGAAACCACCCTCCTTTCTCCTGAACTGCTGAACTGAGATGGTGCTCAGCAAAGCAAAACTCGAGCAAAGAGGTTGCTGGGGAGTTGTGCCTCTGTTTGAGCTCCCTGTTGGCTGCTCTGGGCAGAGTGCAGTGGGTTCCCTGCACAACCTGAGCTTATCCCTGAGCTCCCAAGGGTCCCTCTGCCAGAGGGCTCGGGTTGCAGTCAATTGTTTGCTAAGCCTCTTGTTCCTGTAGCCAAATGGGTGTTAGAATAGCTCCTAATGAAACCCGAGCTGCTGGCTGGCTCCTGGCCTGCCCTGCTATGCCATTTGAGTGCCACTTTTCAATTGTAGTGATTAACAATTCCTGCAGCCCACGGGATGGCTGAGATGGGTGTTAGACACACTGACCTGTGCAGGATTACCAATTCCAAAGGGTAATTTGCCTGTTGACACTTGCTTTGCTCCTGCTGTTACAGTGCCAGGGATGAGCTGGGGGGCTGTGACATCAGGTTCCATACACATTCCAAACCAATGCAAAATCAGGTTTTCACACAGATGCCAAACCAATGCAAAATCAGGATCCACACACATTCCAAAAAAATGCAAAATCAGCTTCCACACACGTTCCAAACCAATGCAAAATCAGGTTTTCACACAGATGTCAAACCAATGCAAAATCAGGTTCCACACACATTCCAAACCAATGCAAAATCAGCTTCCACACATGTTCCAAACCAAAGCAAAATCAGGTTTTCACACACATTTCAAACCAATGCAAAACCAAGTTCCACACACATTCCAAACCAATGCAAAATCAGGTTTACACACACAGTGCAAACCAATGCAAAATCAGCTTCTACACAGATGTCAAACCAATGCAAAATCAGGTTCCCCACACAGTTCAAACCAATGTCTTGCTCGGCAAAACTGAGCAGGAAATTTGGAATACAGAGGGCGCTTTCCTTCAGAATGAAAAGGAGTTGTGAGCTCTAATTATCTGCAGTGATCTTGATGCTTGAAAGTGCCATGTGCACGCTGAAATGTGGATGTTGTGGTACTATTATGGTATGTCAGTGATGGGTGTGCAGGGGCTGCTCTCTCTGCTGTATCCAAGGGCAAACCCAGGGCAGTCTTGAGTCCAACATCCTTGTGTAGCTTCCCCAAGCAAAGGGAAAGCTGTTAATTTTGGCAGAATCTTATATGAGGTAATCTTAACTAATCATTTTCGCTGAAGAAAAATAGTATTCTTCATCAAATTTGTCAGCTTGCTATTTCAGATACTCCCTTTGCATCCGGTAATTTGGTTCTCACATTGGAACATAAAAACCTCTTCTAAGGTTTGAGGAAGTTACATTCAAATCAGGATTAATTCCAGGAAAACAATCTGGGAATTTATTTTTTCTGTATCACTGGGGCAGGGAGCAGCACATAAATGTAAATTGTACAGGCCCGGGAGTTCGGTCCAAGCAGCTTTTCGTAGCAAAAATACCATGAAGATTAATGGGAACATCAAGTAATTTCTTTAACAATAAAAATATAAACTGCCAAGTAATTAGTGAAATGTTTCAAAGAAAGAAAAAGGAACTAATGAGAGGACAGACTGAGATGTATTTGTTATTCCAGTGGATTGGATTTACTGTGTTTACTATTGCTGAGTGTCATCCATCATGCTAATAACATGTCAAGGATCTCAGTGATATGAATTGCATGTTTGCTGTCAGGGAGGAGAGGAAGGACCAAGATAAGATTGTGGGATACTTGGACACAGAGGTCAGAAGGACAGAATGAGCACCTGGGCCACGCTCCTGTTTCCTGAGCTGAGACTAAACACTTGCACAGTTGCCTTGCTGTGGCAGCAGGTTTCAGGCTGTACAAATATAAGGTCTGAAGTGAAGGGGATGAAGTTATTTGTTCTGCTCCATGATTAATGATTGTTTATGAAATAAGGTTGGATGCATCTTTCTTCCCTTTCTCCCCTCACAGAAAAAAAAAAAAGATCAGAGCAAAAAAACTTCTCTGGTTTCAGTAGATAATTTTCTCGGTTCTTTTTAAGTTTGGGGTTGTTTCTGTTTGGATTTTTGTTGTTCCCCAGTGGGTGTATTTTTGATGCCAATAGGAAAACTTTGGCCAGATCTGGCAGGTTGGCTGTTGACAAAAATTTAAACTGTCAGTCAGGTATCAGGAGATTCCCACCAGAAAGGTGAATCTTCAGATCAAATAAGAAGTTTCCTGTCTTCCAGAAGTAACCTCTTTACCTTCTAGTCTTACATAATGCATTTTCACAATTTAATTACTTGCTTATTTTCTTGAGGTATACACACAGTTTGATTGAAATGGAATAATTGCTGGAGATCCAGTGTAGTGTTACATCTACTTGCTATGAGGAAATTTGCTTTTCCCAGAGCCAGATTCACACAGCAGAAAACCAAACCATGCTTCTATTTTTTCTTGGTTAGGCATCTCTTCAGACTTCTCTCTGGATTCCTAGGTCATAACTCATAGGCAGAAAGGTTAAATTTAGGTTGAGTGAATGTGGACATATTTTCCTACATCCTGTCTAAATCCAGACTGATGCCTTGACGTGTGACAATTGAGAACCACCACAAGACTCCAATTAAATCCTCTCAGGAGAGGAGCCTTCACATGGACAGCCCAGCAGCTTCTGCTGATTCACTGACTGGAGCAGCTCTGGTTTTTCCTGGCTTTCTGTGCTGCAGGAGTTGCTGCTGCTGGATGAACTGCTCTGAACTTTGAAACCCGACTTCAGGACATTCCTAAAGCACTTGAACTTCTCCCAGCTGCAGCCAAGAGACGGGAAATAGCTGCCTGCCCTGATATTTCTGTACAGGATCTCCCTCTCTGCTGTTGTATGAAGGGGTGGACATCAGAAACACCACTGGGTTTCTTGACTCCTGTCATCCATTCCTACTCTGTTCCACTATTTAGAATCATAGAATCACAAAATTAGTTGGGTTGGAAGAGACCTCCGAGATCATCAAGTCCAACCCTTGGGCCAACTCCACTCCCTTTACCACATCATGGCACTCAGTGCCACGGCCAAGCTCACTTTAAAAACCTCCAGGGATGGGGAATCCACCCCCTCTCTGGGCAGCCCATTCCAATGCCTGAGCACTCTCTCTGCAAAGAAGTTTTTTCCCATCTCCAACTTCAATTTCCCCTGGCAGAGCTTGAGCCCCCCGTGCCCCCTTGTCCTATTGCTGAGTGCCTGGGAGAAGAGACGAACCCCCACCTGGCCACAACTTCCCTTCAGGCAGTTCCAGACAGTGCTGAGGTCACCTCTCAGCCTCCTCTTCTCCAGCACAAACACCCCCAGCTCCCTCAGCCTCTCCCCATAACTGCCATTGCATGTTGCTGTATCAGTAAGACCAGTAACACAAACTTCTCAGGGGCTTGTAACTGTTCTTTGTTCTGCCAGGGAAAACATTCCCCAACAACACTGCAAAGTTAAACTTCAGAACACCTTGTAGCCTTGCAGATGTCACAACAGTGTGTTCCTCTATACACAGCACAAAGCACCAGCAAATGAACTGTGCCATGAGGATGGCACTCTCCTCTGGAGGTGTTGGCTTTCTCGTGGTCCAGGACACAGGGTCTTTCTACAACTTTTTTTCATCTTGCATTCAGCAGATCTGGGTCTGAGATCATTTGGCAGAGTGTAAATCACAAAATTTAATGAAATTTCCGCAAGGTTGTGACTGGGCTCTCACCAGGAGGGAGAGGCTTCTTTTTGGATTTGTTTATTCACAGATCCTTTCACCTGATTTTAGTCTTTTTTCTCCCCCATTACATATTACTTGCCCTTTTCTGTCACTTGCCCTCTTCATGGTTGTTCTTTCCAGCACAATATCACACCTTAAATCAAAGTGAACTGGGTATTTTTTTCAAGACTATTCTTTAAGCACTGTTTTTAAGAACATTAGATTATTGTAGTTAAATTTAAGTAAGTGACTTGAACAGACACTTCACTGAGTGGAACATAAATCCAACAACGTATAAATATGGGCAAACAGTTTTAAATGACCTATTAATCTTTTTTGTTCTAAAACTCACTGAAGCTATAAAGAAAAGGCTGTAGGAAAATATCTTACCAGGAGTGATATTGGGGGTTTTGTTTATTTTTTTTTTCAGAGAATTCCATTAGTAATTCATACCTACCAGCTAAAGCAAATCTGATTTAAAAAGGAAGCACGATGCACAGCCCTGGGAGACATGTTTGCTCAGCTGAAAACTAGTGAATAACTGTAGTGCAATTAGAGTGAAAGAAGTCTTAGGAAAAAAAAAAGACCTTCTCAGAGCTATTTTAAGATCTTAGGTCATGAGTTAGGTCATGAGCTTCTTAGCATTTGGTGAGGTATCTGAGTAGACCCTTGGATTATAGATCAGGGCAGGTGCAGAAGACTGTACTAAAAATACTTCTATCCTTAAGGAGTTCACTAATTTCTTGGATGACAAACCGGACATAAACATTAGTTTTGAAGAGGAAAATTATTGAAATAATTTAAAAAGAAGTAAATGCTTTATTCCCCCCCCCAAAAAAATCCCATAGTTCTTCATTAAAAAGCTGAAGTGTTGGTCACTGTTACCCAGGAAATGCTGCAGCAAACCTTTCACAGAGTTACAGCATGTGAGGAGCATGACTGGCATGTTCTGTGCCCATTGCTGCCCACTGAGCTGTGCAGGGCACTGCCAGGATTCTTGCCTTCTATTTTAGCTCCTTCTCCTGCCCTGTGGCTGGAGCAGACATGGCCAACACCCTCAGGGCAAGTTTGGCCACTTTTATGCTTCTTTTAGAAATATTGTCCCTCGATTTCTTTAGTGCAAACTTCTTGGAAAGACTTACAGGATAAAATACACTCAGTGCCAGAGTAAAACCTGCCTCGTTTCATCAGGATCTTTTGGGGGTTTGGCTTTTTTCTAGGTGAACACAGATGTTTTCAACTTCCTATTTTTGATGATATGCTACACTCAGGTTGCTGCTCCCTTTATCCAAAATGAACCTTCCTGTTTCACAAGGGCTGCAGAGGTTCAGAGACCTTTGAGAAATTGGTTTGTATTTCAGGGATATTTGCCTCCCTGTGAGGGAACTCTCCATTTTTTCAAATGGAATATACAGGCCCATGAGTTCACTCTGACTGACCTAATTTGAATCTTTAATAATCTTCCAAGAGGCAGTTTTTTATAGAACTGGCAGAACCAGTTGTGGTATAAAGTTAGGTGTCATTTCCTGTATATTACTTAAAAAAAAAAAAAAAAAAAAAAAAAGACCAAGGAGAAGAAGAAAGAAAAGCAACTCCAAGGGCATGTTTGAAGTTTTTCCAAGTGATTATTCCAACCTACCCTTTTGTCTGTTATGGAATCAACAATGTGAACCCTCTTTGACCACCCCCAATTTATGCCCAAAAAGCAGATCCTCCTTAAGGCAAATTTCTGCCTTTGTCAAGGGATAAATGACATGACAGAAACATCATGATATAATATAATATAATATAAACAGGTTCCAGCTTTACCCTGGGAAAACTACTGAAGGGTGACATCACCTCCTCGCAGCTGTGAATTTCAAAACCAGATATCCTACTCTGGTTCTTTGTGTTGGCTGTCTTGATTTTCAACAGAGCCTGATTAAAATAATAGAATTCCAAATGAGTGCAGTAGGTACTCCCCAGCACCAGGGAATCTGCACAAGGGAGTTCTGCACCATTTGTCAGTGAGAGAGATGAGATGAGATGAGTTGACATTAGCCATTGTGGTGAAAAACAAAAGGTAATGAGTAATAGTAGAGAACTGGTATTCTGTCAGAAAAACAAAGTTTGTGCTGCCTTCTCTTTTCAGCATGCAAAAATAATTTTTGTACAGTCTGTCTTCACATACCCATTAAAGAGGGAGACACTATATAAGCGTTTTGATTTCCAAGCCCATCTTTCTTAGCCAGCTGGAACAGGAATTCCCAAGTAATTGAAATTGTTAATGAAAGATATAACAAGCGTGTTTACACCTGTCTGTACTTTTCATATCCCTTCTGTGAGGAAAAGAAAAATCAGCATCAGCCACTTCAGCCCCATGGATACAGGGTCATCTTGCTATAAACAAAGTGTATTAACTGGACATTTTCATGTAAGTAGAACCTCAAGAGATTGTTTTTCTGTGGAGGTGATGGCATCCTCCAGGTATTTTTAAAAAAAACTTGGAGTCCCTTTCCTTCTGCCCATATCTCATACCTGCTCATGTGTCCTAGAGGTTCCCATGTCATGGCTAACATTCTTTTAGAAAAAGGGAGCTGCACAGGAATTCTCCAGCAGCCCATCAGCACCACTCCCAAATTAGCCAGACAGGATACTGTTGGGTTTATTTTGCAGGTCATTTGCTTTCCCCAAAGTGAGAAGAGCTACCTCAGTGAATTCCCAGCCAAGCTACTCCATGCTTTTTAAGGAGTTTTTTGTAAGGGAGAAGTTCTCTTAAACTAGGAACAAAACCTACTAATACATTCAACAGTCAGATTATTGAACAATCTGTAACTAGTTGTCTTTGAAATATTCACTACACTTACCTCAGAAAGGCCCTAATCTGTTTTAATTGACTATAATGTAAAAGGAAGGCAAGTGCAAAGAGAAAACCTGCACTTTAGGGTTGGCTGGGACTAAATCTGCAGACTTTTTCAATACTCTGTTCTTTGATGTTTTATAACATTCTGTGACAGTGCTGTGTTTTACTTAATAACTTTTACCATTTTTGCTGTTATTTTACTATTATTGTTAAAGCCGTTTGGTTATGAAACCAACGCAGTGAGAAAGGAATACAGTGAGAAATCATCTTTTCTTTAAGCAGGCATAAGGAGAGCTTCTCCTTTGGCAATGCTGTCTGGTAGCACTGCAGGTGAATCCCCGTGCCTGGTCTGAGCCTCTCGAACCTGGGGTAGTTCAGAGCTGGATTCGGGAAGAGAGAAAGAGAACTGATGGTCTGAGCCCTCATCAGCATCCTCTGCTATGCTGAGGAGCTGAAGCTTCGTGGAGCAGCTTGTTTGAGCTTTCCAGCAGTTGGTCTCCATCCCCTGCTTTGCAAATCCAGCCCTCGCTCCCTGGCAAGGACCACGGACCACAAGCTATAGGACATTCCTTCCTCCTCCTGCAAAGTAACATCAGTTCAGCTGGTCCAGTGACGGCACCAGGGAGGAATTCTCTGCTGCTTAATTTTCTCTTTGTGTAACCCAAATCCTGCGGGACTCGTGCACATCCATGTACTTTGTGCGCTGTACAAGGGAGCGTGTGTCCTGGGGACAGCATGTTACGTCTTGCTCACTCTGCTGAGACTGTAAGAGACCTGCCAGAAGCCAATTAAATAGGTCTCTACTTAATTACGTGTTATTTTGTTAATTGCCCCTGCTGCCTGTCTCTCGCTGGCATTACAGAAGGGTTCAAGTCACCTCTACTGCCACTTCCTCTGCCCGAGCTGTTCCTGGGCTGCATCCCTGGCACTGTTGGAGGGGCACAGCAGTTCTCCTCTGCCTTTTCAGTGCCCTGTTTGCGTCCCTTCGTGTGCCCCGGCTCCACACGCGTCTCTGCAGAGCCAGCGCTGCCCTCGGGAAGCACCGGCAGCCTCCCCGGACCGCCGGGGTAGGAGAGCAGAGCCCTGCCGTGTCCTCGATGGTGCCCTGCCCCGGGGGTCAGGATGGCATTCCGACCCCTTCCCCTGGCCCTGCCCAGCCCCGCCGGGGTCTCGCCATGAAGTCTGGGCTCCATGCTCGGCTGTAAAGCCGGCTCAGCACTCGCCGGCATTGGCTGCAGCCGGGCTGCCGGGTAGAGATGGCCCCTTCTCCTCCTCCTCTTCCTCTGCTCCGGCTGCCGGGGGAAGGTCTCCGAACGCGTCCATTCCGCCCGTGCAGTGCCCGCTCAGCGCCTGCCCCGCAGCCCCGCGTGTTCCCCCCGCGCTCCTGCCGCGGATCAGGCGGATTTCCACGGGCGAGGACGGCTCAGACTGGGCTAGTGTCCCCCACCCCTCGGCCCGGCTCCTGCGCCCCCTCCGCTCCCGCTTGCTGCCCTTTTTTTAAGGTTTTTTTTTCCTCCCAGGAGTAGCAGCGAAACGTCCCGTCCTGCCTATTTGGAAATGGGAACAAATTGCTCCCCCGCCTTACCTCGCCCATCGCATCCCATATATAGTCATATGTACGGTCAAATGGCAGGCGGCAGCGAATGGGAGGGCTGCGCTTCCCAAAAAAAGCCGGGGGGCAGTGAGAGAGGGAAAGGGGTAGGGAGGAAGGAGGAGGGAGGGAGGGAGAAAAAAAAAAAAGCCCTTTCCAAAAAAGTATTGGATGTCTTGAGGAATGCAGTCAGCCCCCTGGGAAAGTACATATCTGTGAGGCGCTCCTTGCCCGCCGCTTGCACTCGGCCGGCGCCCCGTCCCGCACGGACCAGCCTCGCCGTCCCGCAGCTCCGCATCGGGGCTGTCCCGCAGCTTCGCAAGGTTTGCTTTCGGGAGCAGTTCGCGCGGGGACGCGCCCTAAGCCACCGCCACCATGGATGCCATCAAGAAGAAGATGCAGATGCTGAAGCTGGACAAGGAGAACGCCTTGGACAGGGCCGAGCAAGCCGAGGCGGACAAGAAGGCAGCGGAGGAGAGAAGCAAGCAGGTCTGCAGCGAGGGCCGGGCGCAGCCAGCGCCGGGGCGCGACTTGTTCCAGACGGCTCCTCTCTCTTTTCCCCTCCTCCTCCTCTCTCCCCCAGCCTCATACCTTACTGTATTCCACCCCCGCGCCCTGCAGAACTGGTTGAACTTTTCCTAAGGCAGAGTTTCAGCCTGGCAGCCCCTGGCTGGAGGGTCCCGGGGGCCGGGTGGGAGGTCATTCCCCGCCCCGTCGCCACCGTTCCCCCCGCGGAGCGGGGCCTTGGGACAGCCGCGTGGCCGCCGTGCCTTTGTCACCGGGCACGGCCTGGAGAGGCTGCCTCGAGCATCTCCTTAGCAAGACACAGACGTGCTGCGATTTGGCCAAGGACACTTAAAGCTGTGTTCGGCCGCCCCAGCATCACCCAGCAGACTTGTCCGATTCCAGGTGTCCAGCTCCCCACTCTCCTCCAGATGCATGTCCCATTTTCCTGTCCTCCAACCCCCCTCCTTTACATCTGGGGCTTTATTCGACTGTTTGCACGTTCCTGGGAGATCCTGAAGGAGGAGGGGGGAAGGGAGAGGTATCTATAAGTTAATTTGCCACTTTTCTAAGCCCAGAGAGAAACATATTTCTGCGTTGTATTTCCTCTTGTGCACCTAGTTAGAGGATGACATTGTGCAATTGGAAAAGCAATTGCATGTGACGGAGGATACAAGGGACCAAGTGCTGGAAGAGCTACACAAGTCTGAGGACAGCCTCCTCTCCGCAGAGGAGAATGCTGCCAAGGTATCGTGCCCTTGCCACAAGCAAAGAGAATCTAACTGTCTCTCCTTCTCTCTCTCTCTGTCCGTCTGTCCTTCTCTGTCTCTTCTGCACCTGCACTTCTCCCTTTGCACGATCACGTTGCCTGCTGCACCTTTTGCCCGCCCTCCCCTCTCCACCACCTTCCACCCGTATCACAGCTGGAGGACGAGCTGGTGGCTCTACAAAAGAAGCTGAAGGGCACTGAGGATGAGCTGGACAAATACTCCGAGTCCCTTAAAGATGCACAGGAAAAGTTGGAACTGGCTGACAAAAAGGCCACAGATGTAAGTTACCCCCATCCCTTTCACCACAAGCCCAGCAGAGAAACCACACGCTCCCTCTGCCCAGGACAGCCAGGACTCCTACCAAACAGAATGCCAGAGCTTTGCTGATGGCAGAGTCTGGGCACCTCCTGGGCAGGGGATGGGAAACACAGCACTGCCTCCTTGCATGAGGTTTGCACACTATCAGAGGCATTTGATTGGGTTTCTGCTCACTTGACATGTGCTTTTTATGTGTACTTGCTGCTCTAGATGTGAAAGTAAAGAAAGGGTGATTTATCTGTTTGGGTGATGGGGAAAACGGCTCAGGCTGGAACTGCACTGTCTTTGATAGTGAAACAGAAGCAGAGAGTTAATAGCAAGTAGATCCAGGAGAGGGAGATCCTGAAGAGCAAGGGCTGCTAGTTCTGTCTTCAAGAGCGCTCTTCCTAGGCATGCATGTGTTAGAACTGCTGCTAGGTACTAGTTTGGCTCACTGATCTCTGAGATAAAAGGTCCTCTCCTAGTTGTTGGGGCTTTTTTTGCCTGGAAATCAGTGGAACTGTTCCATTTGTCAAAGAAAAGTTCAGTCTTGCATGACAGAAAATTGTCTGGAAGATGATACTTGGTAGTCTTGCAGTTCAGAGGACAGCGATCTTGGGAGCAAGCTGGGAGATATATATAGCTCAGCACTTTATATGGTAATAAGGCAAGAGCTTGTGCCTCTCCCAGGCCCTCATCCCACCCACCTGTCTGCCCCTGACATGCATTTAATGTATTGCATGCATGGAGCCAAAAGAGTATATTTCTCTGAAGTTAAGGTCCTGGTCTCTATTGCTGCTGTTGGACAAGTCGATTCTCTCTGAGTAGATCTCAGGTCTGAATGACATGAGTAGGTGAAACTACAGTATTTCCAAAGCAATGACCCTCCTCTTCCTATGGCTCAGCTTTAAACATCAACCTCAAAGCCGTAATACAAAGGAGTTGCCCCAGATGAAGCAAGCACAGTATTTCAGGGGGAGGAAGGATACTTACAGAAGGGGAAATGTTACAAACAACAACTTCAGGTGAGGGACAACATCCTTTTGTCTTATTTTACTTCTAAAAGGAGGAAAGGATAAAAAAAAAGTTTAGCTTCGGTATGGTAATTAAGTTGTATGGCTGCGAAAGAGGACTCAAGAAGTGAGCAAACAGAAGAATGCATAGGAACAGGGGAGAGGGGCTTGTGGATAATGTGGATCAGATGTCTGTGTGCTGTGCGTGGCTGCCATGGAGGAGAGGCAGCTCCCTAGCAGGACGTTTATTTAACTTGTTCAGAGGAACCACATATAGATCCAGGGGAGATATTCCTTATAAGGAAAAGTATGCAGACTATTTGGAAATAGCTTGCCTAGGATGAAGGCAGGAGAAATGCCACTAGATTCCTGTTTTGAAATTAAGGATCTCCCTAACTGATCCCAATGCCATTTTTCCCTGCTGGAAAACAGCATTTGGAAGCTTGTTGAGAGCAATTTTACTTAGTCTTCCCTCAGATGGGAGGGTTGAAGAGTGTGTGGCTTGTTTTCATCCAGATAAATGCTGTATTTATTTGTATGCATGGAATACGTCTGTCATTTTAAGGACATGTTTATTTTTTGGCAAAGCAGTGTTTCTTTGGGGCATTGCAGTTGACCCAATATTTGCCCTACTAGTTTGGATAGTTCCAAGCCTTAGGAAAAAGGCACGGGCATGGAGGGAGTGCCAGTCCCTGGGCTGGACTCGCCTTGCAGGGGGGATGAGGAAATCTTCCCTCCCCGTGTGACTCATCTCCCAAAATCCAGGCACATCCCCGGAGCCACCGCACCTGGGAGGGGGCCCTGCAGCCCCCGCTCGCTGCCCGTGACTCGGGGGCCGGGCCGGGAGCAGCAGCAGCACAGTTGGCGGGTTGCTCGGTGTAGTTTCACTGCGCTCACACTGGGGCGGTTTCGGCGGGGAAAGTTTTGGGTCCCAGCCCCTGTCCCGACCCGGCTGTCAGCCCGGCCCAGGTCCGGGTGCGGGTCCGGCCCGCGGGGCCCCGCGCGCTTCGCCGCCAGGGGGCGCTGCTGCCTTAGCGCGCACTGGGACTGGCACAGACAGCGTCGGTACGGGACCGGTGTGGGACCGGTGTGGGACTGGTATAGCCTCGGTATGGGACCGGTACGGGACCGGCACAGATAGCGCCGGTACGGGACCGGTATAGCCCCGGAATGGGACTGGTACGGGACTGGTGTGGGACCGGTACGGGACCGGCACAGATAGCACCGGTACGGGACCGGTATAGCCTCGGTACGGGACCAGTATGGGACTGGTATAGCGCCGGTACGGGACCGGTATAGCCCCGGTATGGGACCGGTACGGGACCGGCATAGACAGCGCCGGTACAGCCCCGGTGGGACCGGCCCATCCCCGCCCGAGCGGAACCGGCACAGCCACGGTGCATGCCATGCCCGGCCCATCCCCTGCTGGCTCCCCGGCCCGGCCCACCCCCGGCCCATCGCCATCCCCATCCCGCCCCGCTCCCCGCCGTGCGGCCCCGCCCCGGCGCTGGGCGCGGAGACACTTCCGGGGCCTTGGCGGGCGCGGCGTTGCTGCGGGCGGGGCGGGCAGGGCCGGGCCGGGCAGGGCATGGCGGCGATGAGCTCGCTCGAGGCCGTGCGCAGGAAGATCCGCAGCCTGCAGGAGCAGGCGGACGCGGCCGAGGAGCGGGCGGGACGGCTGCAGCGGGAGGTGGACCAGGAGCGGGCGCTGCGGGAGGAGGTACGGGGGGAGCGGGCGGGGGTCCCTCGGCCC
>VWZD01012711.1:533865-561844 GCA_013396695.1 Sakesphorus luctuosus
CGCATCGCGTGTGCCGCCAGCCCCACAGCACCGAGCTGCAGCTCGGCTGAATGCAGGCGAGGTGCTGGAGATGAGGTGCTTTGCGTCAGGTTCTGAGCAAGCTTTTGTGGTTTATTTTTTGCCCCCCCACAAGCCCCAAAGCTCTCTGTCGCCATCCGAGCGAGCCCATCCGTGGGAAGGAGCGGGGCGACTTGGGCAGTGACCCCGAGCTGGCCCCAGCACCTGGTGCACAGCAGCGTGGTGGGATGGCCCCGGTCACCGACAGCTGCAGTGCGTGTGGCTGCTCAGCGCTGCTCGCTGGGACGGGAAGGGAACAGCAGAGACCAGATCAGGTGTGAGCAGCACAGGCTGGCACAGCAGGGAGATGCAGTTATGGGTGCCAGACACAGCAAAAAACCTGATAGGGCTGTTGTTTGCCTTGCCGCTGACCTTGGGGAATTCTAGCAGCTGTAAGTTACTGTTTCCTGCTGTAAAATGTACGCTGTCCTTTGAGGTAGTTTTAATGTCTTTAGTGGTTGTATAAAAGGGAAGCAAAAGAACGAATTTCTTGCGTAGTTTATTGCAATAGAAAAAATGGCGATTATTTGATTTCCTTGTAATATGGGGCTTTCTGCACATTCTGGGCAGCAAGTTCAAAGGAAGAGCCTCCTGATTATTTGCAGGTGATCCTCCTTACAGAGCAAAATATGGCTACTTAAGCTTGTGTAACTGCTGCATTCTTACAGATCACTTGGCATATCAACTTTTTTTCAGTCAAGGACCATGTCACAGTCATTAACTTGTTTCATAAGAGTTTCTGCCTTTAGAAAAACTTGTACTCATTTTGTAAGTTTGATGGAGCAAAGGAAACAAATTTTCTTCTTTCAGTGACACATTCTAAACAACACATAAAGGGATTTCTATTGAAATGGGAAGCTTTGCTGTTTATACCCTTTGTGGCAGAAGGGATAGTGCTGGAGAAGTGATTGTAGCTTGGTAGTGGAGCCTTCCCTTAGGAGCTCAGCTGCAATGCTATAAAGGACCTAAAGGTTAATGTTTGTCTCTTCCCTGGAGTTGGTTTATGTGGATGATGTGGAATTCTGCAGAGGGCATTTGCATGGTATTTACATTTTTGTTTGGAGGAGTCAGTGAAGGTAGAAAACTGAACTCCCAGGCACATGTAGGTGTGTGCCTTTTTTACGGTGGGGTTTTTTACTGTTGCAGCTGTATTTGTGCATGCTCAGGGAGGGAGGCTCTGAGAGCATGGCAGCAGGAGAGCTGAGGTGTGACTCTCACCCTTCCCTTAGTTCAATCCTTACATGTATAGCATGTGACCAGCTAGGGTTGTTCTGTGGGTTTGTTTTCTTCCTGTGCAAGGTGCACATACACAAACAATGAAAAAGCTGAAGCCGTGGCCAAAACATATCACAGCCTACAGCTCTTGATTGTTAAACCAGATTGTTAAAAGTTTTAGGACTGTGATTAGCAGCCATTGCCTTAAAAAAGAATCTGTTCAGTTTCTGGCGCATGCATCTCGAGGGGCTGTCAGTAATCACATTATCAAAATACATTTTAATTCCTTCTTCTGGAAAACAGAATCTCCCTTACAACAGTGATAATTAGCACCTGATGGTAACTTACCCATGTCATCTCTCATTGGGAAAGTATGTGGGATCCGAAGGCAGGAGGTTGTGTTTGTCTGGTAGCTGTGGGAGTGCCCTGAGTGTCACTGGGGTTTTTTCCTGCCTTGCCATATAAGGAGAGAAGTCCTGCTCTGCAGGAGAATAACTTGGGCCATATAAGGCTGGTTGGTAAATCCTTAGTGAGTTACTGGAGCAGGAAGTGAAAGCTTGAACTTTACTCACCCTGTGTTTTCGAAGCACAATGTATGCTCTTATCATGATGAGGAGTCTTGACATGATAATAATTAACTTGTAACATTACAAACTTCCCCAAAGTAACATTTATGAAAGATTGTTTTCTTTCATAATTCAGAAAGCTAAAATAATCTTACTATTTAAAGCCAGAAGTCCAAAAATACAGGTTTGGAGTACTACAGCATTATTGCATAGCTAAATATTTTATATTTGGATTAATGTGGACCTCTAAGGATGAGGTCTCTTAGAATCATAGAATGGATTGGGTTGGAAAAGACCTCCCAGATCATCAAGTCCAACCCTTGGGCCAACTCCACTCCCTTTACCACATCATGGCACTCAGTGCCACGGCCAAGCTCACTTGAAAAACCTCCAGGGATGGGGAATCCACCCCCTCTCTGGGCAGCCCATTCCAATGCCTGAGCACTCTCTCTGCAAAGAAGTTTTTTCCCATCTCCAACTTCAATTTCCCCTGGCAGAGCTTGAGCCCCCCGTGCCCCCTTGTCCTATTGCTGAGTGCCTGGGAGAAGAGACCAACCCCCACCTGGCCACAACTTCCCTTCAGGCAGTTCCAGACAGTGCTGAGGTCACCTCTCAGCCTCCTCTTCTCCAGGCTAAACAACCCCAGCTTCTATTTGTTCACTGCCAGTACAGATTAATGTTCAAAGACATATTTGCTTCCCAGTTTTTGTGTTAGTCACTCTAGCAGGGCATTGTTACTGTTATGTCAAAGGTAGATTTGCTTGTCTGATCTGTAAGTTCCTTCTGTTCTGTACAGCAAAATTTTCACTGCAGCCAACTGTATGCAGCTACCTCTGGTTAGAAAAGAAGAAGTACCAAACTGATACTTTTGGTATCTACTTTTACTAGAGAGTTGGCTTCCTCCTCAACCAGACATCATAGGAAATTCAGATGTATACTTGTTCATATATAGTGTATATATATATCTCCCATGTACATTAAATTTCAGTACTAATTAAGAGTGTTATTCTCAGAAGTAATTAACTTTTTAGAATAATGACCTTTATATACTTATTTTGTGCTTAATATAGTTTTAAAGAAAGTTTAATAATGAGGTTACCACAAGAAGGCTGTTACAGAACTCACTCTGCCACTTGAGCAAGGGTAGGTTTGAGGATGTCAGAGCTTGTAATGATAAGAGGCAGCTGAGTTGCAAGTGTTATACAGAAGATTAAATGAACAGGTAAGGCAAGAGAGGCAAATTTAGGGGAAGATTGAGGATGGCACTATGGGGAAAAAAACGAAAAGGAAAAGGTGTTTTAAGGGATTGTTGGCTGTACCAGGGCCCTTCTGAGATGTAGCCTCTGCTGATCCCTTTTTTATCAGCTCTTGCCTAGTTTGCCTATAAACAAAACTTTGGATACTGCAGCACTTCTTAAATGTTCTCATGCTCTCTCTGTGTCAGCTGTGTCATTGCAAGTGCTGATCTAGGGGGATTTTTGTATGTTTACACTGAACCCTTCTTATGGAGCTGCAGGAAATGTTGTGACAGTTCTTAGCAAAAGAAGTGAAAGGTCACAAATAAAGGATTTGGGATAACAGAAACATCACCTAATTGGTTTGTGTTGATTTAACAAAAAAAAGGGGAGGTCTGTAATTAATGTCTGCAAATACAATAACAGAAAATACTCAGGTAACAATGCATAGTTCTTCCAGTGCAGTTCTTTCTAGTACAAATTGTACAGTCCTTCAAGTGCTTCATTGAAAGGAAGCATTAATCACTTTTTCCTCTGTTGAGCAATAGCTTCACAATTCAACGAGGGCATGTACATCCATGTGTGTGGATTTTTTAGTGGATGAAGTCAGGAAATATGGAAGTGCTGTTAAATGGCACTAGCAGGTAAATGGGACAATCTTCTGGAAGAGATGATGTGTGCCTTATTATGAACTAATTTCTGTTCTTCCTCTGCTTAGGCTGAGAGTGAAGTGGCTTCTCTGAACAGACGCATCCAACTGGTTGAGGAAGAGTTGGATCGGGCTCAGGAGCGCTTGGCCACTGCCCTGCAGAAGCTGGAGGAGGCTGAGAAGGCTGCAGATGAGAGTGAAAGGTGGGTGGGGCCACTCTTGAATGGATGGTTACCCTTATGACAAAGATCCTAATTGCCAGGGTGTGTTAGGGCAGTAAATTAAACCACTCCTATGTCTCTGAACATGTGTAATCTGCTCTTCCTTTGCGTACATGGGACGGCTTGTCTAAGGGAATGTCCAAAATATGTAGGCTTGCATTCTTCTTCAGCTGTAAAAATGAGATTAAAGTGGTGTAGGCCCTTTGATGAATCAGGTCACATCCTGTGAAAACTGGTTGACTGAGCCCAGATTTCTCTGTTTAAATGACAACTTCTTAAGGTACTTGTGTGCCGTTGGGCGATTCTTGAGTTGGTTGTGGGTAGAAAATCTCACCTGGAGAATAGGAAAATTCTGGAAGAGGCTTTGATTCTCCTGTTGGCAAGATTGGTACATGAGAGTGAGCAAAGGAAAGAGACTGATAATTCCCTTTAGATTTCCAGAAGTCCATAACATAAGTTAAGAACTCAAGATTTGTGACTTTGGAAGATCTTCTGTAAACTGTATTTTACATCTATGATAATAACTTTTATTGTGAAAGAAGCCCAGATATTCTGCATATGTATGTCTACCTCACTAACTACACAGCCTGTTGGAAAGAAAAACACCAGACACTCAAAGTGTGGTTTGAAACACTTTGAGGATTTGAGTCAAGTGCACAACACACAATGTTTCCTGCTATGAAGGAGTTAAATTTTGCTTATGCAGAGCACAGAGAGTTTCAGTGTTCCAGAGCTCTGACATGGCAAAACTCAGGGGAGTCTGGCCCATAAACATGATTCTTGTCAGTCCTACAAGGGCTGTAACATGCTGTTTTGTGATGAGTGTAAAAGCACAGATGTTTTCAGTCATCCTATTAGGTCTTTAGAAGCAAGACCCTTTATTTACCTTTCTATAAAATAAGTTTTCCTTCAATTTAAAATGGAAAAAGCATAGTGCAGATGAACTGTGGTGAAGAGCTAAACAAATCACACTTTCTTTCTTCCTAAGACATGTTTTGCTCTTTGAACTTCTGAGATGTGAGTGCGCAGGACTAGATCTGTGGTGTGAAGCCTCAAATGTCTGATGTGCTTTGTTCACCTTAATACAACTGTCTGAAAAACTCACTCCACTCGTAGCAGAGCTGGAGATAAACTGGCAAGCCCTGAACCTTGCATTTCCTGTTTTTCACGTCTTTCAGAGGCATGAAGGTCATTGAAAATAGAGCCCAGAAGGATGAGGAGAAGATGGAAATCCAGGAGATCCAGCTTAAAGAGGCCAAGCACATTGCTGAGGAGGCCGACCGCAAGTATGAAGAGGTCAGTCCTTGAGTGCAGCTCATCTCTGTCCAAAGTCCAGTAGGCTGTGTCTGTATGGTTGGGGGGGTTTTTTTCCACCTTTGCCCTTGAAGTTCAAAAGTTCACAAACACCACTGTTCACAGCTGTGGAAGGAAAAAGGGGCACCTGGATACCTCAGGAGACAAGGCGGCAGGAGATCTGTGCTTAGATCTCTGCACTAGAATGATTGAGAGTATTCCCTGGGATCTTAGGGAGAAAAAACTATTTTGAAAATGCCCTCTGGTGAATGAAAGTGAGATCTTGAAAAATGTCAGTTAATTAAGACTCAAGTGAACAAGGTGCCACATAATCAAAACTTATGTTAATTGAAAAAATGAGCAGAGGCCCAGCCCCCTGCTCTGTAGGGTCTGGAAAGAGGTGACCTGTGCTGCAGCAACGTCACATCCCTGACTGTCAAGTGCCTTTTCCCGTAGGTGGCTCGTAAGCTGGTGATCATTGAGAGTGACCTGGAGCGCGCTGAGGAGCGTGCTGAGCTGTCAGAAAGGTAAGTGTTGCACTGCCCCAGTGTGTGAGGGGCTACAGGGTGACTATAACAGCATGAAACGTTTGGCAGCACACCGTGTGTTCAGCTCCAGGCTGTGTTGTGCTCATTCAGTGCGATGGTCGCCGCTGAGGTGACTGTTGTATGTATGTGTGTGTGTGTTGTCACTGCATGCTGTACCTGCACACTGATTTTGTGAATGGCTTTTGTGCATTTCATGTGTTCACTAACAGCCAAGTCCGACAGCTGGAAGAACAGTTAAGAGTAATGGATCAGACCTTGAAAGCATTAATGGCTGCCGAGGATAAGGTACTGAGACTAATGAACAGTTTTGAGGTTTAACTGCAACCCGAGTCTTTCAGCTTCCATAGCCCATTAGCTCACTCAGTAGTAACAAGTCCTTGCTATGCCCTTCACTCTTTGCATCTTGCTTTGGTGGTTTTCTTTGGTCTCTATTATTTTGTTTGTTTATTTATTTTTACCTTTAAAACTGACCTCCTGTGCAGCCAAAAGAAGCTGAACTGTCTCACGTGTAAAAGCTCTGTAAATATTTCTGTGTAAGCCAAGGGCTGTAGATAAATTTCTGTCTGGTCATCGTCTTAATGTGCTCTTGAAATGGCATTTGGCATCACAAAGAGTTGCTTTGAATCTGTGATGGATCAGCTGCTTTTGAGGCCGTTCTTTTGCCCTGGAATTGTTTTCATTTTTCTCTATCTCTTCCCTCTATTTTCTCCTGTTTCTTTTGCTTGACTGAATCTTCCATCCGCCCCTTTCCTGCCTTCCCTCCGAAATAACAGCAAATGTGCTGAGCTTGAAGAGGAGTTGAAAACTGTGACCAACAACCTGAAGTCGCTGGAGGCTCAGGCTGAGAAGGTAGGATAGAGACTTACGTGAGAATGTGTCCCTTACCTTGTCGCCTGGCCTGTGGGGGTTCCTTATATCCTGGTCACTGCAGCATTTCAGCAGGGCTGTTGTCAGTAGAAGCATTTGAACTTACTACTCAGTTCATATTTGGCTCTTGTTTGGCCCCAAGTTCTGTGAAACCTCTGACAGGATTAAATATTTTTAACAGAATTACCCTCAGACTGACTCTGTGTACTAACAGTCAATTCTCCAAACAATACTGCTCTTTAAAAGTGTAGTGCTAATTTCTACTCAAGTTCTCACCATATTACACTGCAATGTATCTCAAGGGAAGTTTGACTCTTGTAATAAACTGTATTAACACAGTCTTGTAACTGGAATGAATTGTTTTACCCTTATTATTTCTTGAGTACATATGATCTATTAGAAGAGTTTCAACTGTGGGCTTTTTGGTATGTTTAGAATACCCAGTCTAATACCAGTGATCCTCTTTCTAATTACAGTACTCACAGAAAGAAGATAAATATGAAGAGGAGATTAAAGTCCTGACTGACAAACTGAAGGAGGTAAGATTAGAGCTGTTCTTTGCAACATGTCTTCCAATGCACCTTTGTTTCTTTTAATATAAACATCACTTTGCTTTAAGAGTGAACACACCATTTTGGAAACAGTTTAGTGCTAAGTATCTCTTCTAAAAATTAATATATATTAGCCTTATATTTGCATCCTCTCCTTGTACTTTTTTCTTCATTTGGATTGTTGCTGCACTGTGCCTAAGTACTCTGTGTGTGTTTGCTAAAGCAGCCTGTCTTTGTCTTGACCTCAGGCTGAGACCCGTGCTGAGTTTGCTGAGAGGTCAGTAACCAAGCTGGAGAAGAGCATTGATGATCTAGAAGGTATGTGCTTTAGTTTTTTTACTTCTAGAAATACATATCTTTTATTCTGCTGTTGGGGGTTGCAGGGGTGTTGTTTGGGGTTTTTTTTTTCATTACCCAATTCTACTGGCTGGACTTGTCCCACTTATATAAATGGGTCTGCCTAAAGACTAAAACAGGCAAAACATTTTCCAGTTGAAACTTTTAAGCTTCAGGTGAAGTGTTTTGCTCTTGCCTATTCCTTTTTCTCTCATGTTCTCAAGACTCCTTTCATTTTTTTTGCTTTATACTGTTCTACTTGGAGGTATATAAATGTGTAGGGTGAATGATCAGATGGTAAGTGTTATTATCATCTTGCTAAAAAGCTGATGAAGAGCTGTGTTATGTTTGCAATAATTAGGAATGTAGCAAGTTAACCTAATTTATTACTGTGACAAATGTGGGTCAGGGCAGGCATTTTGTGACATAGACTAGTTGTTGGTTTTCAGGAAACCTAATAGATTGTATACATAGTCAGAAAGAGAGATTATTTAACATCAGAGAGTTTGTTGTAAGGTTTTGATAAATCTGTCAGAACTAGAGCAGAGTGGTAGAATGTGCTTCCTACCTCCAGAGAAAATAATTCAGTAGGGCTTTGTAATTAGAAGTTATATAGAGGTTACTATTTAGATGCATTACACTAAGTCTGGGATTTTAAGAAGGTTAATTGCTTGGTGTGGCAGGCTGAATTCTGCATGAAGGCTGTGAAATGCCTGGGTAGCTGCTGAAAATTTATGGTCACTGACTCAGGAAGGAAGCAGAGAAGAAAGATAAGTGCTTAGAAGGAACAAAAATTGCTGTAAGAAGCTGAGTTTATGCCATCACAGAAACCAGAGTGGTTTGCAAAAATAGTGGTAGAAAATGGTAGCGTCCCCCTTGAGCCTTGTTTTTGGATTTTTTCCTCCCTAGCTCCTGTGTGCCTTCCTAATGTGCATTAAAACAAAAATACAGGACAGCAAAATGTGGATTTTTTTTTCCCCCTTGTGTGCTTTCTTCCCTTGGTTTTCTCTCTATCACAGGTTGCCCCACTGGCAGTGCAGTTAATGAGCTTGTCCCATAGAACTGTTCACTACTGATGTTTTTACTCTCTAATTTTATCATTTTCTTTCATGTTGTCTGTCCCAACACTCCTTTCTGTGCTCTGCCCTTTTCCTGCGGCTTCTGGATGGTATCCCCTGCCACCACCACCTTCACCTTCCATGCCATGGTCACCTCCCTTCCCTTGCACACCTGTGCCTTCCCTGGGGCACCACAGATGAGCTGTATGCTCAGAAACTGAAGTACAAAGCCATCAGTGAGGAGCTGGACCACGCTCTCAATGATATGACCTCCATGTAAATGTCCTGCCACCCTGTGCCTGCTGCTGCTTCTCCCCTGCCCTCACTGATTGCACAATGCCAGCCCTGGGAGATGATCCCCCTCTGTAGTGGGAGACTCACTCCTTTAGCTTGTCTAGGTGTACAAAATACCATGAACAATTTCTTTACCGTGGCAAAGAGGGGGTGAGTGCTGTGCCTAGCCTGGTAAATACTCATGGTGATTTTGTAAGCTTGTGGTTACTCTTTCATTCAGCGTCTGCAGTCCTTGTGTCCTGTGGTTGCCCTTTGCTTGTAGCTCTCTTTATCCTCTCAGTTCACTTCTGTTCAAACATTATCTACCAGGCCCATCATGCTCATTTTACCAAAGAAAATTACCTTGGTATATGTTGCATTCAGAGTGTATTCTTCTACCTGCTGTCACAATTTTGCTCTGCCAGAGTTTCTACAAAAATGACAGAGAAATTTAGATTTGGCTGTATTCTCTATTTATTAATGGCAGTGGAAAGTGTTCATCTAAATTTCCTTAACTGCTCTGAAAATTTCAGCTGTTATCACTAAATTACAAGAGTGGAAATTGATTTAGAACACTTTGTCATTTAAACCCATAAAAGTCCTACTTGATTTATAGATTTCTTCTGCCTATTTTCTGGATAGTAGTAGTAATTTCATTTGAATATACCAAAAATGTGGTGAGTCATAAGGAGAAAAGCAGAGTGGCAGGAAAGCAGGAGGGTGATCAGCTGTAAGGTGTGACCTGCAGTGTGTGACACACCTGACCTTTGCTCCATGGAGCAGAACTGAACAGAGGTCAGCTGGGCATCCACCTTCCCACATCCCCACCTGGCACTGGTATGACCCCTGGGCAGCTGGTGTGGGGCAGAGGAGGGGCTGGGGCTCTCCAGTGCTTGGGAGCTGCAGTGCTTAGTCCCAGCATTTCTTTTTTGAACCTGGCATGTTTCCACAAGGCATAAGGTTTGCTCAGAGCTTGAAATGTATTTTGTGTGCACCCATATGTTGTGTTTTTTCCTTAGCATTTTTTCATCCCTGTGTCTGTCCCTTACTTTCCTCCCTCTCTCTACCAACATTTTAGTAGAGGTCTAATGTCATCTGCTTTGTGTGCTTCGAGTTTATGTTTTGTTTTTAAATTCCTTCCCAACATATGCTTTTGCTCAGTGGCTTATCAAGCAAATGGATTTCATTTTTTTCCTCCTCTGTGTACAGCAATTACAGTATTTCTTCAATTTGGGATATTTCTAAATGGAAAACAGACTTTAAATTGTGCTCTGCTGGTACATGAGGACATTCCAGTCCCAGCATGGTGTGCTGTTTCTCTAGTATAGTCTCTCAGCATGCTGGGCTCTGCTGTGCAGTTGCTGCTTTTTTGGAAGTCTTTACTGCACCTTTTTTCATTTTCTCCCTTATCTCACTTTTTCTTTTCATGCAGATAATTTTCTTTGCTTCACTTCTCCAAAGACATCCTCGTTGGGTTGGATAAAACATCTTTCCAGGCTTTGGATGTTTCATGGGTTCACTGTCCTGTCTTCTAGCTTAGTTGCCTCTCTTCTCTCCACCTGTCTCAGAACATGCTCTGTTTGTGCTCTGCTGTACAGAAACTACATTTCTCAATGTAAAATAAACATCCCAGCTGTATCCCTTCTGCTATTCCCTTGCCTTTTATTTATTTAAGTAACTATTTAAGTTCTCAATAAAAATTGCGCTTTTTTGCCATTAGGGATTTAATTTTTATTTTGTGTTTTCAGTTTTTATCTGCAAACACTTTTGCCTGAATGTTGACAATGCCAAGCCAGTGACAGCAGTCTGTGGGATGAGAGAACTACTCTGGGTGTCAAAACCAACTAGTTATTTGTTATTATCTTAGTTTTTCTCAAAATATGATGCAGATAAAATGTCAAATAGATGTGATGGGATTTTTTCCAGTTGTTATTGTTAGGCCAAAATCTGCAAGGAAGCTTCTTCTTTGGGGTCACTTGGTCGTGGGAACGTGGCTGAGAGAACACTTACATCCTTTACACCAGATTTTTCACTTTAAAATCTGAAATTTTCTACTGTCTTAGTGCTGGAGACATCTAGTCTTCATGTAAGTGTGTTTGTTCATTAACGTAAATGAGACAGATTTAAAGGGACAATAGCAAAAATTTTTAATTCTAGGGGGTTTTTTTCATATCCAAAAATAGTCCTTGAATTATTTTGCAAAAAAGTTTTCCCTCTTTCACCCTCAGGTAATTCAGCAAACATGTTGCTTGTTCACTTTTTGGGGTTTCAAAAATACATTTTTCTTTAGTGATATGATAGGACTGGAAGTTGATCAGTGAGGTTTCAGTAGTTTTCTATTCTTGTGCTTGGTTCAGACTTGTGAGTTTGAATTGCAGACTCACGAGGAGTGTTTCAGAACTTGAGCAGGAAAACTCATGATTATACTACTATTAATGAAATCATTCTGCTGCAAAGTGGAACATCATGGATTTCAGGTTTGAAAGGCCTGATTTGGCAGTGCCTAATTAAGGATGAAGCATTAAATACTGACACCTTGCTCTTCTTTTGTTAGTTATTTGCAAGTAGGAAGTTTATTCCCTTATTTTAACTTCATTTACTTCACAGTGAAAGAAGTTATTTTCTATTTCATGTTAGAGTGGATCAGTTTAAACTGCATTGATGCCTGTCACTCTATATATTGCTAAAGTTCCTAAGTCACCAAAGCTACACAAACTCATTATAGCTGAACTGTAGTTTTTACCTTGTAGAATCATGTAAATGTGTCTTTGTTGTTCAGCTTCAAGATTATTCAGCAGTGCAGTCTAGACTAGATTTTCCTCCTTCCCCAAAACTTGTTTTCCAAATAAGGCTTGCAAATGGATGCATCAGCTCCCCCCCACCATCCTTGGGTGACTTTGGCATATCCCAGTTTTCTGTGCCATGGCACATCCTGTTGTTGCTGGCTGTGGGGAGAAGCCCAAGGACAGGATCAGGATGTGTATCAGCAGTCACAGGTAAAGTCCCAAGGTTCAGTGAGCTCCTCCTCACCAGCTGGGGTGCAGTGAGTGGTCTGTGCACTGTGTGTGTGTGCAGCTCCCAGCGCAGTGCTGGCTGTGAAGCTTAACCAGGTACAAAGTGACTGGGGCTGACTTGGTTAACTTCACAAATGCAGCAGTTGTGGGGGATGTGGTCAACTGTCACTTGGCAACTGAGCCAGAATAGATTATGCTACAGCAACTTCAGCTCCTTAATAGTTTGGTTCATTGTGTTAGCCAGGGGTGTTTTTCCCCTCAATTCCTTGCAATACTGTTGTTTCTTAAGAAAAGAAAGAAAAAAAGCAAAATCCACTGTAGGAACCTGGCAGCTTTGAACACAGTAATTCTGAACATCAGTATTGAGTTTTCTCTTTTCTGTCACTCACACATGCTCAGCCCTGTGCACTGTAGGATGGCAAAGTGCTGGGAAGGGCAGTGCAGTGTGTACCCAGTTCCTGGCTGGTCCTGCTGCAGTGATCCTGCCTCCCCAGAGCTGTGTGGTTTCTCACTGCAGGGTGTTTCAGCACTCCTGTCCCCTTTGGTGGGGATGTGCCACCTCTCCTGGCTGGTTGTCGTTGGTGGCAGCACAAGGCTGGCTCTGGGCTCTGCTGGGCTGGGCTGAGCCTTCCTGTCTCTGTGCCAAGGGCAGCCCAGACACGCTGGGGGCATCCGAGGCTCTCTGGACACTCAGGAAATGCTTTCCTGCTTTACCTGGGGGGTTTAATCTCATTTTGGACATTGAGAAATACAGTAAATCTCTGCCTCAGTTAGAGAGGGGTTTTCTGTGGTGAAAATAAGTGTCAAGTCCTTAGTTCAAATGTCATGTTTGAATAACAACTAAATACACTTTGCCAGACAAAGTAAAATTTTAGTCACTGTAAGGTTTTGATGAGTTTTTTTGCATCTGTGTGACATTATCCTGATGAGAGAGACAAGACCCAGTTGTTGTGGTCCAGGATGAGAGCTGTGAAATGTGCAGTTTTTCCTGAGCTGGCTGTTGGACTTTGGGCTGGGAGGAAGCTGGGAGGAGTTACTCACCACACAAGCATGTCCTGCAGCCCAGCTCATTGCACAGCTTTGCTCCTGCTGTGTCCAGTGCCTGCAGGGGAAGAGCACTGCTGTGGAAGCTGTTAGGAAGCTTGTGGAAAAGAGTCAGAAACAGTCATTTCCTGCAGGGGAATAATCTGGAATCAGGAGGTCAGGAGTGCAGTTTGGATCTAGACTGTTGAGGAGAATATGAACAATATGAGAACACAGGGCAGTCAAAAGCCATTGTGGAACATTCTTTGACTGTCCACAACAACTCTCACTGACTGTGCTGTCCCAACCCAGCTGTGGCTTTCCTGTTCGAACATGAGTCCTCTCTGTTGGCTGTCTCTGAGCAACACAGGTTTCCATCCCTCCATTTCATTCTCATCAAATGTGTGGGTCTGTTTTCTTACAAAAAACAACAGGGCAATTTAAAGTTGTCTAAATATCAATAACCAGTATCAGAAGTGTATTTTCCTACCAAAAAGAACGTTTCCACCCTCAGATTCCTTAGGAATGGGCTGAGTCAGACCTGGCTCCTGCCTTCTCCTGCTGTCCCTCGTGCTGGTTGTGATGCAGTTGCTCTCCCTCCACTGACAGATGAGGTTCCAGCACCCCTTAAATAGTTTGCAAAGAATAAATGGCACTCATAAAACTAACCTTGCACACACTGTGCAGGAGACTGAAGCAGGCCTTGGTACTTGTGGGAGTGTGGCTGCAGTTCTGTTCCTGTTCAGTCTGTGTCTCACAGCTCTTCCCCACACCAGGATTCTTAGCCAGTTCTTCCTATGCTGTAATAGCTGTTCCCTGGAGTAGCATTTTAATTATTAGAGTCCTAGAAACAAAGGTAAAATGTTTCTCTGTGTGTTACTGAACTGTCTGTCACGTGACCAGTTTCTTTATTAACTCTTATTTAACTGTTTTCTCTGTCTAATCTGTCTTCATTCTGCCTCTTTTTTCCCTTCTAACCTGCTTGCTGCCTGTCCAGACCAACTCTACCAGCAACTTGAGCAAAACAGTCGCCTCGCTAATGAACTAAAGCTGGCACTGAATGAGGATTAAACTTTAGTGTGACTATACTGTTAAATTGTTGAAAACCACCTTCTTCCAAATTTCCTTTAACAACAAATCCGTAAATGTAGAAATAAGCAAGAAACCTAGAAATTGATTTTTTTAAAATGGTAAATTAATGGAATAAATTCTCAGTTTCTCTTGGGAAAATAGGAAAATTCTTTTGGCTGAGGCTTTTCATTCTGTGTGTTTGCACACCTGCCCTGGAGGAGCACTGAGCTCTTGGCTGTGCAATAGTTTCTTTCCACTTGAGTAAACAGCATTTTGCTGAGAGTATTCAAAAAGGAACAGGCTGCCTTGTAGAAAGGCACTCAGTTTACCTGAAAACATGAATTGGCCCTGAGATTTTTACTAGAAATGAGAGAAAAATACTCACCAGGATTCATATTTCTGTGTTTCAAAACCAACTTAAAGGATATTTACAGCTGTTCTGTTGTCTGGAGACTTTGATATGATAATTTTGCATTTCTATGAATTGGGCTTGAGGGTAAAAAATAAAAAAAAAAGCATGGGAGCTCCACCTGAAAATGCTGATCAGTTTAAAGGTATGCTTGCATAGTGTGAAGTCACTTTTACTGGATTCTGATAGGCTGCACCACTAGAACATTATGCTCATTTATTGTATGAAATAAGTGTGTTAAATGACTGTCCTATAAAAGTGTGCATGCAACATAAAGCTACTAACTTCCATTTTATTTATTTTCTAGAAGAAAGAAATTTTTTAATGGTCACTGAAGAAGATAATAGTTTTATTTTTTTCTTTGCATTTCTGAATTCTATGAAACTTATTGTATGCATCTGCAAAGAACTTAATTATTTTATTTATTGCCTACTTTAAAAAATATTAGTAATTAAAAAAGCCATTTACCATCCCATATTCCTATAAGCAAAGAGCTTCCAGAACCTACAAGAATTGCATCTCTGTTGGCAGTGCATTTTCTTGACAGATGCAGCTGCAAACAGTTCTAAACCTGCATTACTTGCTGTTTGTTTGTTGTTAATTTGGAATTCTCTCTAGTTGTGTTGGCTGGGAATACTGGTATTTATGAGCATGCACATTTCTTAACTTCCTAAACCCTGCAAGTGAACTGATGATTGCATGCCTTTATGTTCTGAGAACCAGTGCCTCCAAAGAACTGCTATTCATGTTGTAATTTTCTAATCCCACAACAGAGAAAGTGGCACATGCCAAAGAAGAAAACCTTAATATGCATCAGATGCTGGATCAAACTTTACTGGAGTTAAACAACATGTGAACAACCTTCTTAGCAGCAACCACATTATTTGTTTTATTCTTTTTTACACCTGCTTGCCGTGAAACCCCATAAACATGTCTTTTATTTTAGTTTCACCACAGTCACAAGAACATCAATGCTAAATTACCAAGCAGGGGTCAGGGAAACACCAAAATGGGCAAGCCATATGCGGGTTAAGCTACATGACATTCTGGTTTCAATGTGCCATTTCCCAACACAAAATGTTACCTACACTTTGTAGAGAGTTCAGCAATTCAGTGTGCTTAGTCTTTGGAGAACCCTGGCTGTGGCAGAAAGTGTCCCACCCACCTCAAGTGCCAACCACAGTTTTTACCCAAGAAGAAATGGTTCATGTTCAAGAGAGATCGGGTGGAAATGGTGCTATTTCGAACAAAAGGTTCTACTGAAGTCTTTTGTTTGATATCAGACAAGTCAGGAGATGTCCAGCACAGTAATTTATTTTTAACAGAATTTTACTGATCTGTGAGAATTTGGACCTTTTCTGTGCCTTCTAAATCAGTGAAATGAAGGTGTGTAAGCAACAGAGACAAGTGAAGGCTTCTGGAGGTTTTAAATTGTGTTCTTGCAGCTCAATACAGAAGTGTAGGTCAGCATTTCACCTGGACTATTCATTCAATTGTATTTTTCATGTTGAAATGAAAGATGAAATAATAAATTCAGGACAAAACATTAATTTGGAAGAGATTGTTTTAAAATGTATTTTATTTGTGTGGATCTTGGGGAAGGGGGAAGGAATTTTTAAACCGATACTCGCCTCACTTTTATTTTCACACTTTCTTTGAGCAGTTTTAAAAGTATACCTGTATGTAAACATTGTATAATGATATGAAATAAAATGCACATTTTAGGACATTTTTTTAAATTTTGCTCTCCTGTGGTTTGTTTTTCATCACATCAGCATTCTGTGTGTAAAATACGCACATGTGCAGTGTTTTGTGAACGCACTGGCTGTCACTCTGCTCTGTGTTGTGGGGCTGTAAAAATGCAGTGGTTTGGACAGATGTGGCTCTGCAGCTGCTCAGAGGGGCCCCTTGGGGGCTGTCACTCCACTATGTGCCCAGGTGGGTGCAAAGTGCAATTGTTCCCTAACTAATGATGGAGCTTTCCAGAATTATTCACTGCTGACCAAACTGGTTTTGGTAAGGCCAGAACTCCCACAGACCTCTGTGTAAATGAGTCCTAAAGGCCTTGCTCTTGGAAACATTCCCATGTATTTATATGTCTTACCTGGGTTAACTTACTTGGATAAACCTTCCAAAGTCAGATATCCTGTTCATAAGTGATCCTTTCACCCAACTTATTCACTACTGGTTGCTCCATGTGTAGGTGTCTGATTGGAATTGTGAGGTCTGTCAATGGGCAACTTCAGAACTCGAAAAATAATTTCTGTTGCTTCTTTTCCTGTAGGATATTGCTAAAAGTGGGTGCTGTCCATCCTGGTAGCAGCAAGGAGCTTGGCAGGAGGCAGGTACAGATATTTACACAAATGTTGGGTCTCATTCTACTCTCAGTTCCCCTCTGCTAAACCCACAGAGATGCCAAATGAGTTGCACTTCCATCCCTCAGAGCAGGGAAAAGGAAAGAAGAACTTGACTTACTGTGATACAAAAAAACCCCAAAGAATTTCCAGTAGGTGCCTTTATCTGCTTCTGGTGACAGGGTAAAGTAATACATATTAATTTCAGGTTGAGTAGGTGTCAGAGAGGGAAGATGGACTGGTGCAAGTCTGGCTTTATTGCACTGTGTTATAAAGGGAAGAACTCAGAAACATTACAAGCTTTTGTGTGAGTGATGAACTGCTGCCAAGTCATCCTGAATGGAAAGGAGGAAATCCCTGGCTTCATGTTTCCCTTTTTGGGAAGCAAAATGCATGTTCCAAGGCTCCTGCAGTGCCTTGAGCTTGTACTGGAGGCCAAGTCTAAAGCTCCAAGCAGCAGTGATGCAGAGGTAAGTCACTCCAATCTCCTTCTCCTTCCTTCCTCAGCATGAGGATGAAATGTCAGGGAGTTGAGCTCTGAGAGTTCAAGTCTGGCTCGGGCTGGTGCTGCTGGTCAGTGGGTGCTGCCAGGGAGGAAGGGCTGTGCTGGGTTTGCAGGGGAGTGCCCAAGGCCACCCTGAGAGCTGGGGCAGAACACAGGAGTTCCTGGCACTGGGCCATGAGTCTGACACAGCTCAGTGTGCTGCCAACCCCACAGCATTGCTTTGTGGTCCCCTGGTATGTGCTTGGGTCCTAAACAATGTGTCTGAGCGAGGTCAGACCCTTTGTTTGCTCCTTGGAATTGCTGTGCCAGGAGACCACAGAGTGCTTTGTGGTTTGGGCAATCTGGATTCTCACTGTGTGTAAGGGTGAGGAGGAGGCTGTGGCTTTCATGTCCCTTAATGATATCATGTCACCATGAACAGGGGGAGCATGTGCAGGCCAGGAGATAAGGATTAATCTGCAAAAAATCTGTTTGCAGAGTAGAATTCCCCCAAGTGCACTGCTGCAGATGAATCCATAAAGCTCCAGAATAAGTAAATAAAAGCTTTCCAGTTTCAAGGAGAGCTGAGGGGAGCAGTGAACCTCATGGGGAATCACACCAAGGGGCTTTTCTTGCTGACTAGCAACAGACACATAAATAGACATAAGGGTGTATTTTCTGGAGGAGGAAAAGCTCTTTCTACCATATCTCATGAGCCACCACCCCTAATGGAGTCTGCATACAGTGTCTAATCAGACCAAACAGTATTGGCTTGTGAAAATAAAGCAACTGAACCCTGGTACAACTCCACTCCAAGCAAATAGGAATTTCTCTCTCTTGCAGCTACTTTGCCTGAAATGTTAACTCTAAAATTTTGTTAAATCACAGAGCCCTGCATCTATCATTATTCCTTAAGATGCATGTCCTGGTTTGGAGAGATACTCACCCTTTCTTTCCATGCAAAACCACATTGGGCAGTTTGAAATATACTGTAATTCTGCAACCAGGCTCTGTCATTTTCTGGGTTGTTTTGTGAGTTGACCTCTCTCAATGAAAGGAGTAGTTCTGAGAGCACCAGAACTGGCAAAACCTGCCTTCTTGCACATTCCTGTCTCATGGGTAGTTGTAAACTTAGCAGGGAATTATTTTCCAGATACTGAGACATTTGTGTTGTCTCTTGCTCCCTCTTGGGATTTCTCTGAGGTCAAATAATATGCAAGACATGCTGCAGGGTGTGCCTTTCCTTCCATCAGGACCCTCACAGCCTTGCTATGTCTATCTGATGGTTCCTTATGTTCACAGAACTTGCAGAAATGTAATTTATTAAGTTGTATGTGGTCAAAACTAGTCAATCAGTTCAATCAGGAGTTGAATTGGATGAGAGACAGATAAGAGAGAAAGGAGGTTACATTAAGAAACAAGGTTAAGCAGTGGCCTGTACCTATAGAGCACTGTCTGAGTGAGCAGCTGAGTGGGAAATCAGTCTGGAGGGTTTTATGCACATTAACTGGTTTCTGCTGTTGATGCCACTCAGAATCTGTCAAACTTCTCCATACTGTTAATATTGTAGGAATTTCTGCTACATTGGGCTGGGATGTTTGTTTGGGATGTTTGTTCATGCTGCTGTAATGTTTGCTGGTGGCAGCAAAAGAAAGTGATTAGCCAACTAAAAATGTACAAATTGGGTGAGTGGGAATACTTTTTACATGACTCAGCACTTGGAAAAGTAGAGTAGTTTTCCCTCAAATGTTCCTTTGGGTTTGGAGTTTTTTGTTTCTGGATTTTTTTTAACAAAAATCAGGAGCATCAGTGAAGGATTAAGTGGGAATTGTAGCAAAAAGGTCAAAGCAGAGGAAATCAAAGCAGAGGAAATAAAGATAAAGCTTTTTATCTTCATGGAGGGCTTTTTAAAACTGCCCACAGGAATAGTTGTTTCAGCAGAGGGAAGCTGTGTAACCTACTGTCTTCAGTGTGTGTTGTACCCTTTCCAAGGTACAGAAAAGCTGTACAAGTTTGCATAATCTCCTTGGCTTCAGTTGCAAACCCATCTCATCTTCTGTAAGCCATGGCCTTGCCAGTTCATGAGCTGCTGCTGAGAATTGCACAAATGCAGGATCCCCCTCACAATGCCAGCAGCTTAGTGAGCAATCTGGATAGTCCACATGGAAACAATGGGAACCAGGAGCAGAGGGAGGTCTTACAGACACCTACAAAAGCCTTACTTCTTTCCAGTTGTTCTTTCCTGACTCATAATGCACCAAAGGGAAAGGACAGAGGTGACCTCAGCACTGAATAGAACTCCCTGAAGGGAAGTTGTGGCCAGGTGGGGGTTGGTCTCTTCTCCCAGGCACTCAGCAATAGGACAAGGGGGCACGGGGGGCTCAAGCTCTACCAGGGGAAATTGAAGTTGGAGAGTAGAAAAAACTTCTTTGCAGAGAGAGTGCTCAGGCATTGGAATGGGCTGCCCAGAGAGGGGGGGTGGATTCCCCATCCCTGGAGGTTTGTAAAGTGAGCTTGGCCGTGGCACTGAGTGCCATGATGTGGTGACGGGACTGGAGTTGGCCCAAGGGTTGGACTTGATGATCTTGGAGGTCTTTTCCAACCCAATCCATTCTATGACATAATGGAGTATTTTGGGTTTGAACATTGTGGCCTTTAAGGAGACCTCAGCACTGGTTTCTTCCTATCTCTTTGCTGGTTTGAGGAATAGCTGGATAAAGATTAAACAGCATTTTTTCTTTAAAAAAAACAGAGCAAGCACACAAGGAAAAACAAGTCCTGCAGATCCAGCTGCACCTGCCAGTACCACGTGTCATAGCACAGTGACAGGAAGGGCTGGGGGAGCAGTTCTCTCCTTTGTGTACAGCAGGAATATGTGGATCATGGGTCTAAAGGGTTGAAATACCTCTGGGGCCACGATCTTGCAAAGTATTTTTCATTGTTGCCCTGAGATTCAAACAGAAATGGCAAGCAAGAGTCCCTGTGATCTGCCTTGGCCAAAGCTCAGGGCAAACTGTGCCTTTGGGCAAAACCTGCAAAGTCCTACACCTGGTGGTAGTTGGCTGTGCAGGTCTGGTGTCCCTACAGCACAATTTGTGGAAGAATAATCAAGATGGTGCAACTGCAAAGCTCTGGTGAGTTGTTCCAACTCAGGACACGTTGGCATGGATAGAAACATGGAGATCTGTGGCAGCTTCCAGTTGAAAAATCAAACATTTCTTTGCAGGTCCACCAATAATTGTCATGTTTTTCTTGACAAGGCTATTAGTTGGAGAAACAGCCTGGGAAAATGCTTCCAAATCTTTCTTGGATTATGTTTTTTTGCAGCCAGCAAGGATAAGCCTGCCAGACTTCTTTCCACTTAGTATGGATTGCTGTGCTACTTCCTTGGTTTTTATTGCACACATGTAGACTGTGAAATACAATAAAAGGTGATGTAATTTGTGCAGGCTGTCCAGAAAAAAAAAAGTATCTGGAAAGTATCTTTACTAGGTGAGAGAGTAGCTAAAAAAAGGAAACAATAAGATAGAATTGCACATGGGGGCTAAAGGCCAGTTGTGAGGGTGTAGACAACATGAAGGTGACCTACAGATGAATGAATTCTCCCCCCTCTAAATGCTGCCTGGTCCAAGCCTAGGTAGCAGGGAATTCTTTATCACTTCTCCTCTGGGTTTAAAGTATGCAGGAAATTTTTCCATAAAAATAGTTTCTCTCAGTGGTTTTTCCACACTGCCAGAATCTGGGTTGAATTTCTCTGTGCTAGGACTTCATTAGGAATTACCTTCCCCAGGAAATCAGGACACTTTAAAAAAATGCAAACCCTCCATTTTTTGCTGGTTTTGAGCCCTGAGCAAACACGTAGCAAACCTGTGTGTTGTTTTATTACCCCACACACTGCCATGTGTGAGTGCTGAGCATTCCCAGGAGATTAACAACTGCTGGGAAGGATTGTGGGTGCAAGAGCCAGCCCAACCAACAGCTCAGACTGGTTGTTAGTCCATGGGAGGTGCTCTGTGCCAAGACTTACTGTCACAGATTGAAATGGAAAGCACATGGGCTGTGTGTGGAGGAGACAAAGATTATTGCCATTGTGAGTAATTAATTATTGCCTCCTCCCTCTGCTCCCCCATCAGTGTAGGTGCTGCTGGCAGTGGGAACACTGCAGTGAGCAAAGGGACTTACAGGAAGGCTTTACTCTGGATCCACTCCATTTGTGAATCCCATGCTATTAACAGTTTGGATTTAATTGAAGGAAATCAATAAAATCCCAGTTTAAATGGACTGCAGATTGCATAGGGAATTTAAGCTGTTTTAAAGCTCATTTCCCCAACCCACCCAGGTGCATACACAGCTCTGGCCATACACATATGGAGTAGATACAGCTCAGGCCTCCTTGTTTGGCTAAGCCTTAGTCAAACAAACACTTCCATTAGAGCAAAGTCTCACTGTTGGAGAATGGAGCTCTAATAGGCATTGCACAATAAAAAGTTCTCTCTCGTGTCAAAGCTGCTGTGACTTTGGTGTGGAGGTTTCAGAGCCACAGAGCTGCCCACAGTGAGAATGCAATGCTGGGTTTCAGTTTCTAAAGTAAAGCACTACTGTTCAGAGGCACTGAGTAGTTCTTGAGATGTGATTGGGACACCTGCATACTGCATTAAAGGTGTGAGATTGCAAACATCCGTATTTAAACTACAGTAAACCCAGAGAGCTTTGAAATCTGTTTGCCCAGTTCCTCTTGCTTGTGTCTGTTTGGCCTTTGAAGCAATAATGAAGACATTACTCTCTAACAGCAAAATGTGTCTCTTTGAGTTATAGATGCATTTCTCAGACAACATGAGGATTTCTTTTTGCTTCTGTTTGATTTTCCTGCTTGAGAACTTAACCAGGACACAACAGTCCATATAAGAAATACTTTTCACTCACACCTGTTGTCTCAATTTGACAGGCCCCAAGTCAAGCAGGAACATGTTAACTTTCATTGCAGACCTGGAAAAAGTGTCATCATCCATTAAGTAAAGCACAGCACACCTTGAGCTTGAGCCTCCTCTGGTGCATCCTTATCTTGCCCACCTTCACCCTGCAAGATTGTTTTTGCTGCAGATGAAAGGATGAGAAGACCCCAAGCTGAGTGGCAGACACTGAGATGAACATGCAGGTAGTAAAACTTCTCCTGAGGAATGTTAATCACACTAAAGCACAACTGTGACGTGTGTGTATGTGGACCTGACACACTGCTATGCCACAGAAAAGACATGAAGCATCTAAACCAAGGGGTTTGTTTAATTTCAGGCCAAAGAACCAACCCACAGTATTTCCAGCTGAAGCAGTTGGTGAGTTACTCCAAGACACAGGAGAGATGAACTGTTCCACACTCAGTGCTTGTTGGAGAAGTCATTCATCCCAGTTTTCTTCCCTTAATAGTGAAGTTTTAAAATTTCTTTAGTTGTTTTCCATAGCTCTGCTTGCAAAGGTACAAAAGAAATCCCTACTTCAGTTTCTGCAATGATCCCATTGCAGTACAAATCTGTGCCAATGCCATTAACTTGATTTACCCTTTTCTTAAGGGGGGCAGAGTAAAATCCCTTCTGCCCAACTTGGGTAGCATTTGGTAATAGATGAGCCATCATCAGAGAGGCTCTTTTGGAACATGCCTGAGCTTGGGAAGAATAATGTGGAGCAGAGGAATGGAGTTTGCAGGAGGCCTGGCCTGGCTCCCATAGGAACAAAAGCCCAGTGCCAAAGGCCTCCACCCAAATACCCAAGATGTTACTAATTTGATAAGAGGCCTTTTCCTGTTTTTGGCTGTGCAGTTTCTCAAGCCATGTGCACTCTGTGCTCCCCGACAGCAGCCTCAGTGGCACAGAATGTGTCTGCAAAGCCAAATGAAGGTGCAATTGCAGCACAGGGAGGTGAAACCACACTGGAATGGAGAGCCAGAGCAGGGGATGTGTGGCAAATGGGCTGGCCACAGCCTGCACAGACAGCTGGGGCAGTGTTTGCCATGAGCTGCAGAGAAGTATTTGCTTATGACAACAGTGATCAGTAAAAACGTGTGCTGGAGCTTCAAAAAATGTTGAATGGCTTGGGAAAATTGCTGGACTGGGTGCTGAGCACAACAGATAAATACAGTAAAAGCAAAGCAGGACTGTGTTCTTCACACAGGGGCACGCCCTGGAGAGTCCCATAGAAAACCTGGAAACACATTTTTCCTCCTGCTGCTCCATCTGCCAAAGCCAATGTGCCTGTTGGGGTTTTTCCTGCCTTGCAGACCCTGCAGGGAGGTGGCACTGCCCGTGGGCACTTCAGGATGACCAAAGGCATTGCCTGGTCTGCTCCTCTCACGGGTAAGTCAGTGCCAGGCCCTCAGAGTTCTCACAGCCACATTTCCTGGCTCAGAGTTGTCTGGGACTTCTTCATTTTATATTCTTTATATCTGGGGGAGAAGGTTGGAAAGAGAGATGTTTCTGCCCCAGTTGTGAGGAGCTCTGCAGAGCAAGCTGGAAAGCTTTCCCAAGTGCCTGCACACCCCAATTGTATCTTTGGGCATGTGACAATGTCACAATGATTCCTTGTGGTTGGTATGATTAATTTTGATGTTTTACACCTTCCATGATTTGGTACTTAGTTTTGAGGCAACATCCTTGAGTGTGAAAAGAGGCAATTGGAAAAGCTAAAGGCACTGGTGCCACCTGGTGCCCCTGGCACTGGGAGCAGTGGAGATGCATAAATCATCTCCCATGGTCTGTTGTGCATGGTCTGTCCCCACTGAGTGGGGAGCAGAGCTGGAAAAGGCAGAAGGGATATAATTATACACAGGCACTGAATTCTAATGACAAATGTGAAGCCATTCTCAAGGACAGAATTGTTCAGTCTGTGCTGTTTTCTACCAGAAATACCTGGAGAATAACTTCAGGGAAACAGAAGAAAGTTCTGCATGTTTTTCTTCTCTTTGGGGATGTATGTGTGTGTGGTGGTTTTCTTTTTGTACACTGATGTGTTTCCCACATGTTCCTTCACTGCACAGTTTCAGCTGGTGACAATTATTTTTCCTCTGAGTCCCAAAAGGTTTCAAGTAGACCCTGAATTAAACCTATGAGGAAATCACCACTGCAAACCTGAACTTTCAAACCTAATGTTTTTGCAAAGAAGAAAAATAAATGTGTGTGCCCTTTGGCTGATCTGTAACCACAGCATGGTCTTCTCAGCATAACATGGGAAATATTTCCCAAGCTCTTATCCTGTTTTTTCTAGAAATCTGGTCAGACTGCAGGCAACTTCTGAAACTAAGGCAGACACAGTGTGGCACTACAAAGTTCTTTCATATTCTGTTCTATTGAAGGTATACAATGCCCAGGTGGCACATCCAGAGTACACAGGGAAACTGAGTAAATGAAAGAGTTATGTTCCTTTTCTGGTCTGTGTGTGTTAGGGGTGGGGAGGGAATGAAGTTGCCAAGCTGTGGTTCTGCACCAGCCTGCAGGTCTGTGCTGCTGCCTGGGCTCCTGGGTGAGTCTGAGGACCACAACAGGTTTGGGAGGGACATGGCCATGGCCTGACTGTGAGCACAGCAGGGCCAGTGTCCTGGTGTGGTGTAGACAAAGCCCCTCATGTGTAACTAAACTCCTGGAGCAGTTAGGGCTAACAAATCCCTGAATCACAGTTCAAGCAGGGCTGCTGCTGAGCAGGCTGATCTCAGAGGCTGAAGCTCCACTGTTGTTAATGCTGCTCAGACATCTCACATATTTAAAGGTTTGTTCCTGGCTAACATTTCCCAGCTAAGCTGTTGGGGAATTCATGTACCTGAAACCTTAGTTTGGAAAAAGCCCAAACAACCCAGGGAAGATTTTAATCTTCAGATCAAGCTCTGAGTTTGGTCTTATTGATGGACCTTAGAGGAAAGTGTGCCTGGTTTTGTGGCTGGGTCTGACTGTCCCAGCTCAGTGTTTTTGGTGCACTGTTGCTCCAGAGGGAATCACACAGGTCTTACCTTGCTCTGAGAGCTGCTGTGCTGACCAAGAGCAAACAAAAAGTGATGTGGGTGAGGTCAGTCATTCTGTGACAGCCAAAAAAGCTCCAACTGCAGTGGAACAACTCCTTTTGCTTGCAACTGGTTAAACTGGTAAGGGTTTTTACTGCCATCTACTGTACAAACGCTTCAGGCCAGAGGGGGATAAAAACTGTCTTGCTTCTCAAAGAAATTAAATTTCTTCTGAAAAGAGAGAGAGAGAGAAAGCAGAGTTTGATTTCTCCCTTCATCTATCATTCCCTTTATTTGTGTTCATTTCAAATTCAGAAAGGATTTGGGTCTTCTAAATCTTTCCTGTGCTGAGAGTGGAAACATCAAATCTGATCAAGGGAATTGTTATCCCTTTATTCTTTGCATTTTTCATCAACATAAATATCCCACATATCTATGTATATAGATAATATTTTTAATTGCTGCTTCCTATTTTTCTTCATTTTATGTACCAAAATATGAATTACAGTGTTTTTTGACAACTTTAGCTTTTGTCTGTTAATCATGTTCCATTAGATTCAACATTTTTAGATCCAAGAGTTACAGTCTTTAATTATTGGAATCCAGTTGGAATAATGGCAATCCATTGGATTAATGGAACATTTCATTGCTTTGCAACAAATCCAGACAAAGAAAAGGAGCTTCCTTACACTGCTACTTTCTACATTTTTAAGAGCCTTTTCCTACACACTCAGCCTTGGAGCTTCAAGTCTGGGTCTGTGGCAATTACAAATGGTATTTAATAGGATGAAAGAGCAGAGTTGGACTCATGATTTCAGAACTGACCATCCCTTTATCATCAGAATATCAATACTAATCACTTGTTTTCTGTCTCTCAAACCTCAGATGTTGTTTGTCAAAAACATTGCCTGTTTTTTTTTCAATGGAAATGTTAAATTTTGGAGTGGATCACTGTAGAGTTTGTCAGTGAACTAGAGGAGCAAGTGAGATCATCATAGCAAAAAATAATATGATCAAATTGCAGAGCTGCAGCAGGAACAGCCATAATAACATGTGATAAACGTTGCTGAGCCATCAGGATCCACAAAAGCACTTACAGAATTGGAGGAGGACTGAGGGAAGTGCTGTAGTTGTTTTCAAAAGGCTGGGGGGGTTTGGTGGTTTGTTTTGAGAGTCATGTTTTAGGCAATGCTGATGAAAACTCACAGTTTGCAAATACCTGATGTGTCCACAAGCTGGTACCATCAGCAGCAACGAGCAGCTTGTGCTGGAGGGCTGCACCTCTGCAGGACAGAACAAAAGCTGCTGCCTGTGGTTCCCCAGCTCACTTTATCAGCTGAATAAGGCATGTCTCAACACATGGGCTCTTCAAACCTGGCAAGTGTAGCTTGGCAAGGAGGCAGAGCAGAGCAAAAGTCACCTGGTTTAGTGCTAAACCAACCATGTGGAGCTCTTTGCACTCTGCCAGTGGGGTCTCCAGGTCAACTTTTCTGGCTGTGTCACATAAAGAGGATGGATTACAGCTGAGAGTCTGTGCCTGGACTTCTGAGTGACTGGTGGACCACAATAGAATAAAACCATTGTCTTTTTTGTTAATTTGCAATTGGATTAGCCTAGTGCTCACTGTCCTCATGCTCTGTTGCTGTCAGTGGGAGGAGAAAACCCTCAAAACCTTGTAGTCCTGATAACTCAAAGTGAGAGACAACAGATAACCTCAGGCTGTGTTGTGCTGCTGGATTTTACACAAAGCTCTTCATTAAGGCAATCAGGGAAAAATGGCAAGTTCTCTTTCTGGCCCATTTAAAAGTGTGATGCCAAAGAGTGTTCCTGCTGAGCAGATTAATATAAGAATGCAGAGAATCCTGCTGCAAAATGCTTCCAGAGTCAGTGTAACACAGTGAGAATGAGTTACAAGAAAGTAAATACAGCATTTTGTACCAGTTGGTTATGAAGTTGTACTGTGATAAGCAATGGGGTTTTATTGAGAAAATACTAATGAGCAAAAAGTGAGGAGGGGAACATCTGGTCTGCATTTGAGTTCACATGAAAGCTATTTGGGCTGAATTCCTGCCAAATCCTGCAATTTTTGAGGTCATTGGACATGAAGAAGGTGGAAATCCCTGGGTTAGCATCTCAAAGCAGTGAGAGCCACACTTGGAAGCACAAGTGGGCAGTCTGTGCCTTTAGAACTCTGCACGTGCCTGCTGTGCCATCGGCCCCTTCTTAGGCTGAAACTTGGCACTAAAGCATGGGAAGATTCAACATTTGCCAGTAATTCTGACTGTCCTAGATCAAAGTAGCTCAGCAAATTTGCTGATGACACCAAGTTGGGAGGGAGTGTCAACCTGCTGGAAGGCAGGAGGGCTCTGCAGAGGGATCTGGAGAGACTGGAGAGATGGGCTGATTGCAATGGGATGGAGTTCAACAAGGCCAAGTGCAGGGCCTGCCCTTTGGCCACCCCAAGCCCTGCAGCGCTCCAGGCTGGGCACAGAGTGGCTGGAGAGCAGCCAGGCAGAAAGGGACCTGGGGGGACTGAGGGACAGGAAGCTCAACAGGAGCCAAGAGTGTGCCCAGGTGGCCAAGAAGGCCAATGGGATCCTGGCCTGGATCCAAAGTAGCGTGGCCAGCAGGCCCAGGGCAGTGAGCCTTCCCCTGGACTGTGCCTTGGGGAGGCCACACCTTGAGTGTTGTGTTGAGTTGTGGGCCCCTGAGTTGAGGCAAGAGATTGAGGGGCTGGAGCGGGGCCAGAGAAGAGCAACGAGGCTGGAGAAGGGAGT
>VWZD01012711.1:562534-586905 GCA_013396695.1 Sakesphorus luctuosus
GGGAAGGGGCTGGAGCAGCAGGAGCAGCTGAGGGAGCTGGGGGAGCTCAGCCTGGAGAAAAGGAGGCTCAGGGGGACCTTCCTGCTCCTTGCAACTCCCTGACAGGAACGGGGATACCAGGGAACAGGGACAGGAGGATAGGAAATGGCCTCAGATTGCACCAGAGGAGGTTTAGGTTGGAAAGCAGGAAGAATTTCTTTACAGAAAGGGAGATTAGACTTTGGAAGGGGCTGCCCAGGGACGTGGTGGAGTCACTGCCCCGGAGGTGCTTCTGGAGAGCCTGGAGGTGGCACCGAGTGCCGTGGTCTGGGTGACACGGGGGTGTTGGGCACAGCGTGGACTCGGGATGCTGGAGGGCTTTTCCAGCCTGGTGGATTCTGTGATGCTGTGAACGGCCCCTCCCTTCGGCCGGGCCGGGCAGGGCCCCGAGAAAGGGTCCGATAGCGGGAGCGCCCTCGGATCGCGGCACTGGCACCGGCACCGGGGCGGCTCTGCAGGGCGAGCCCGAGTACAGCCCGTGTATAACCTGTATATAACCCCTGTACAGCCCCTGTGTAACCCGTGTGTAATCTGTGCACAGCCCGAGTACAGCCCATGTACAGCCCGAGTACAGCCCAAGCACAGCCCGAGCACAGCCCATGTACAGCCTGTGAATAACCCATGTACAGCCCCTGTGTACTGNATGCTGTGAACGGCCCCTCCCTTCGGCCGGGCCGGGCAGGGCCCCGAGAAAGGGTCCGATAGCGGGAGCGCCCTCGGATCGCGGCACTGGCACCGGCACCGGGGCGGCTCTGCAGGGCGAGCCCGAGTACAGCCCGTGTATAACCTGTATATAACCCCTGTACAGCCCCTGTGTAACCCGTGTGTAATCTGTGCACAGCCCGAGTACAGCCCATGTACAGCCCGAGTACAGCCCAAGCACAGCCCGAGCACAGCCCATGTACAGCCTGTGAATAACCCATGTACAGCCCCTGTGTACTGCCCAGGTATAATGCGGGTATAACCCCTGTACATTCCCTGTATATCCCGTGTGTAACCCCTGTATATCCCATGTATAACTTGAGTATACCCCGTGAACATCCCGTGTACATCCCAGGACATCCCGTGTACATCCTGTGTACATCCCGTGTACATGCCGTGTATATCCCATGTACACCCCGTGTACACACCGTGTATATCCCGTGTACATTCCGTGTATAACCCGTGTATAACCGCAGTACACCCCGTGTCCATCCCGTGTACACCCCGTGTCCGTCCCTCGCACCGCCCGGTCCGTGCCCTGCCCGCGCTCCCCGCCCGGTCCCTCCCGCGCTGCCCCGGCGGGTTCGGCGCTCGATGCGCTCCGGGCGCGGCTGGCGGTGCCTGTGCCCGGGCGGGGCCGCGTCCGGCCCGGCCATGGCGGGGCTATGGCGGGCCCTGGGCCGGGTCGCGCTGGGCCGAGCCGTGCTGGGCCGTGCTGAGTTGGGCCGGGCCCTGTTGGGCCGAACTGAGCTGGGCCGGGTCGCTCTGAGCCATGCTGGCTTGGGCCGNGCTGGCGCTCGCCGTGGGGGTCCGCGGGGATGCCGCGGGGGGCGAGGCCCAGGCCGGGCCGGACGAGCAGCCACCGCCCCCGCGGGGCTTCCGAGCGGCCGTGCGGCGGAGCAGGGACCTGCTGCGGAGGGTCAAGGTGCGGGGCCGGGGGGCTGCGGGGCCGGGAACGGGGCGGCCTCGGGGCCATGGGGAGGAGAGCGGCAGCGTAGAGGGCACTGAGGGCACGGTGTGTGCAGCTGGGGAAGAGTCTGAAGGGAGAGCTCGCTGCAGACACAGCTGAGGGGCAGGCACTCATCTCTGCTCTGTAGGACAGGGACAGCACCCAGGGAATGGCTGGAGCTGTGCCAGGGCAGGGACAGGGCACAGGGAATGGCTGGAGCTGTGTCAGGGCAGGGTTGGGTTGGATCTCAGGGAAAGGTCCTTCCCCCAGAGGGTGGTGGGCACTGACCAGGCTCCCCAGGGCAGTGGGCACAGCCCCGAGGCTGCCAGAGCTCCAGGAGGGTTTGGATGATGCTCTGGGGCACAGGGAGTGACTCCTGGGGATGGGCCTGTGCAGGGCTGAGGGTTGGACTGAATTGCCCTTGTGGGTCCCTCCCAGCTCAGAATACTCTGATTCTGTTTTAAAAAGCACTTTGTAGTTACTTTGACAATGCAACTTGAAGCTCCTTTGAAGTCCTGCTGGCCAGTAGGTGATGCAGTTTGCCTGTTGCATATTAACTCAGTCATGTTTTGTTTCTGTTGAGGTTTTCTTGCATGTTCTCTTCCCTAACTGAATTGAATTATTAAAGAAATTATTTATGTGGTTATTATTGTTAGGCATGTTTTTTCCCAGAGGCTGGATTAAAATAACAGCTTTGCCAAAGCAGTTTGTACCAGTTCAGCCCAACTGGTACATAATAAAATTTCAACTGTAATCCAGCAACAACACACAGGTGTATTTGTAGGATTGCTCTTGCAGTTTAAAGGTGTGGGAGGAGGTGTTTTTCACCTCTAGAGATCCTTCTAAATGTATTCTGTCCAATTTTTTTGACAGGATGAAGCAGGAATCCCAGGTATAATAGTTGGAGTTTCTGTGGATGGAGAGGAAGTCTGGTCAGAAGGTCAGTGTGTGGAGGGAGTAGTTGTACATGTTGTTGAGAACTGATGAACAATTTAAAAATGAGCAATTCAGACACTGCAATCAGTAGGTAATTTGTCTGGTGGAACTGTATGGAGGAGGTAACAAAATGTTCTTTCCACAAGAACTTAATACTCAAAGTAATAAAGGCTCACATTTGGTGACTTGTCTCCCATTTGTGGGCTGAGGTGTAGATTTTTCCTGTAGATTTTTCCTGGGAAGGTGCTGGGATTTAACTGATGTCCTTCCTTCAGAAACTGCAAGCAATTTTCCTGCTTATACAGTTTAGTTTTAAGTAGAGTCTGTCAGTACTGCTCATACATGTCAACATTTGATGTTGGAAAAAACCCATCAAAATGTGTATCTGTTCTCAGAAACACTTTCATGACTTTCAAAAAGCCCAGGTAGTAGTAAATGGCAACATATTTCATTTTATGTTTTACAGAGTTTGAAGAAAAAAAATCTTTGTAAATGAGACTGTCACTAACTTTCTTCAGACAGTCTGTTGTTGCATATGTAGAAAGCTGATCATGGGTTTTAATTTCTCTTTCATCATGACCAAAGTGTGTTGAAGAGCCTCTGGTACCTTTTGTAATGTGCCCTAAGTAAGAAAACTGTGCTAAAACTTCATTACAAACTTTCTCAAATCAGAGCTTTTTCTGCTCTCAAATCACCTGGCAATGAAAGCAGAAGTTTTTATAAGACTTCTGTGGAATCCCTGCCTTGACAAGAAAAAAATCCCAAACCTGGCTAAAATATGAGAGGTTTGGAAGGTGTTTTCCCTGAGGGAACAGCCCTTGTGTGCACAAGCACCATGCAAGCACCTGAGTGGCAGCTGGGGGAGAGAAAGGGTCTTGGGCAACTGGCATGGCGTGTGTTTTGTTTCTTATATTTTAGCCAGGTTTGGGATTTTTTTGTTGAGTAGTTCATTGTTACAGTTTTATATAGACAGAAGTGCATTAATTGTTTGCAGGCCTTTCTTGTACTGCAAACTACAAATATGTCCTTACTGCCTTTCCTTGCTTTTTATGCTGCAACATCACTTGCAGAGTTCCTTAAACCTGGCTCAAACTGAACACTGGTATTGCAGCTTGATAGTGCCTTATTAATTCAGTTCTTGCTGCCACACCTGTGGGTTGGTTACAGGGGAATACACTGTTACAGAAACTGTTTAGTGGTATTTTAATTGAAGTCATGCTGAGATGTTGGAACACAGTGTGTAACACCACTGGTTTTTGAAGCTTTACAGCTCAGGTTAGTGCTATGAGTTGGTGAGTGATTTCCTTTCTCAATTTGTGTATTGATAAAATAAGACCCTTTTCTGCTCTAGCCATTAATTCAGAACAATAAAAGGGGTGTTTATGACTGTTGGTCAGCTGTTTTATGGTCTAGATTTGCTCTCTTTGGGTTTTATACATTGAATATTTGAGGAGTGGAAATTTTGGCTTCATTTTCAATCTCATTTATCTCGTTAGGTTTGTTGTTGTCTTAAATGAGTACCTTGGAGTGCCATTGGTTAATACTATGAGTTCTGATTAACTGCTCCTACTGCAATTAAAAGTTACTAACTTAATTGAAGGATGAGCTGGGATACTCCAATGCTTCATATCCCAGTTTAGCAAGAGGAAAAATGTTTAAGGGGCCAGTAAATCTAATTCATTGCAAATAATTAACAGAGCATGTGTCCGTGCAAAGTACCAGCAGAGTGTTTCATTTTCCCCAAGGTCTGGGCTATGCTGACGTGGAGAACCGTGTCCTGTGTAAGCCAGAGACCATCATGAGAATTGCCAGCATCAGCAAGTGCCTCACCATGATGGCTGTGGCCAAACTGTGGGAAGAGGGGAAGCTGGATTTGGATGCTCCAGTGCAGAAATACGTCCCTGAATTTCCAGAAAAAGTCTATGAGGGTGAAAAGGTGTGTAACTGTTTATTGGGAGCAGGGCCTTTTTGCTGTCTGTTCCTGTCACTGCACAGCTGTCTGTGTGCAGGTGGCTGGAGCTGGGCCTGCTCCTGTAAAACTTAAAAATCATTTACACAAGTACTGATGTCACTGCTCAAACAAGCAATGCTGAAAATCCAGATCTTCAGTTTTATATCATGTGTAGTATGTGCATATCTATGTATATATTTTAACTGGGTTTAATACATGATATTTAAAAGGTCTTACAGCTTTGTTCCTTGTCATGGTGAATGTCACTTTTTGGTGGTTTTGGTGTGTCCTGTCTTTGATGAAGAGAACTGACATGATCCTGTCTGCTTAGGTCACTATCACCACCAGACTGTTGGTTTCACACTTGAGTGGGATTCGTCACTACGAAAAAGATATTGCAAAGGTAAAAGAAGAAAAGGAAAAGGCAAACAGAGCACTGAAGCCAACAAAACCCCATCAGGATAAAGAACAAAAAGAAGGCAAAGGGGTGGAAAAGGCTGATCCTGCCAAACCAAGGAGGGAACACGATGGTGAGACAAAAAGCCGAAATTCAAAAGCTGGCAGGAGAGACAAGGAGTTTGAGCAGGAAGAGTATTATTTGAAGGAAAAATTTGAAAGTGTGATTGAATCACTGAAGATATTTAAGAATGATCCTTTAATCTTCAAACCAGGTGAGTTTCTATTAATTTAGACCAAAATGGGCTCTTCTGGTGAGGTTTTTGTTTCAAATAGTTTTACATGCAATGAGGGTGGTAAAGTCCAATGAAGAATTCTTGTGTGTGGGTTTGTTCTGTCCTGCAGTGCAGAATTTCCCAGGGCCTGGTATGATAAGCTTGTGATTCACATGATGTTAAACTGAGGGTGGAGAGGTAATATTTTTAATTGATTATTCATATGGTTGTGATTCCATTTAAGCATCACGTGATTAATGGATTTGTTTCCCTTTCTCTCTGTGTTTCTTCAAGGCAGTCAGTTCTTGTACTCAACACATGGCTTTACCCTCCTGAGTGCTGTTGTGGAAAGAGCTTCAGGACAAAAATTCACAGATTATATGCTGAAAATGTTTCGTGATTTGGATATGCTGTCAACTGTACAGGATGACAACGAAGCAATGATCTATAACAGGGCAAGGTAAACAAGGGTGAAACTTGGGTTTCCCCACAACAACTGTCACTCTTTCTGTCTTTAAGTCAACTGAATTAAGAGTGTGTGATTTTTTTTCCAGGCTTTTCAGTGAAGTGTTGCATGTTATCTCAGAGTTAGTCATGTGGCTGGTTCCAATGCCATGGTATTGAGTCTGTAATAAGTGTGTAAAATTACAGGGTAGGAAATAAGTATTTTCTGTTATAAGAGTAAATATGGGGGGGGTGGTAGGGGTGACTTAAAAGTTTACAATTATTTTAGGTATAAGTAAGCACATAAGTATAAATAAAGTAAAATAAGGAGTAACTAGGAGATAATGTTGGCCTATATAATTGCCTTGGTTTGCTTAATATACTGGCATTTTAAGAGTTCAGTGGAATTGTAAAAGTCTGACATTAACACAGGGGTTTCATAAATTAAATTGTATTACCAATTTGGACCAGAATTAAAATTCTGTTTAACATGGAACATGTTTTACCAATGGTTTTTTTAAATTAATTTAACATAGGAAAAAAACCACACACCCCCAAAAAAACCCTAAACAAACAAAAACACCACATACAAACAAAAACCCACCCAAACTCAGAGAAATTTATGTAACAGGATAATCCATTCCAGTACAGTGGATAAGGCTGAAGTTTTTTGCCTGTCTGTCTTTTATTTTATTAACCTGGGCTCTGCAATGGATAATTGACTCACCTGCTGAATTTTGGTGTGGGACAGGAATTCTATTGAATGACAAAGCAAGTTATGGTGAAAGTCTCATGAAAATGAGACTCAAACTTTTTAAAAGCTTGGCTTGTGAAATGCTCTCAAAGAATGATGCACATGTTGAATGTGAGGTTTGTGGTACTTCCATACAGGTGTGTCTGTACAGGGTGTGTGCACACAAAGCATGTTGTAATGGTTCAGGGGTGGCTTTGCTGCTGGACTCTGAGGTGCTTTGTGCTGGTATTTAGTTTGCTTGCAAACTTTCAGAGACTCTGTAGGCTTAGAAACTCACCTGGATGCTCAGGATGTTCTCATAAATTACCAAGCTTGTACAGTCAAGTCTATTAAACATGTGCATATTTTAATCCTTTTATAAACTGAAATATGGTAGGGATGAAAGAATTGGGACAGATGTGGTTCTGGGGGTCTTTTTTGGGCTAATTGTTAAGCAAAACTGAGATGTCATGTGGTGGGTGTGTTTCCACAAATGGTGGCTTGGTGCCTCAAAATAGAATGTACTGACATGGTGAGGTTTGTTTAATGGTTTGGTTGTACTATATTTAACTGATAGGAAAATGTTTCAAGTCCATGCTGTAGATCTCTTAGAGGTGTAAGTCAGGCATTTCAGTGTCTTTGTAACAGGGTCTTTTTGTGATCAAAAAACTCACTATGGGGACAATGATACACCAAATCACTGGCAGAGCTGAGGGTGGTCTTGGATCTTGGACTATTCATCTCTCTTCCTTTGCTTCAACCTCTGATTTTCAGTATTACAACTTTCAGAAGTTTCCTCAAAGCTTTCCAAACTAGATAGGGTTGTTCCTTTTCAGAATTCTCCAAGTAATATATGGGCCTTGTGTGGTCAAAAGACCAAAGCTTCAGTCATTGGGTTTTATATATATCTATATCTATATATTTATGTAAAGAGAGAGACAGAGAGAGAGAGGGAGTGGTATGTATATGTGTATATGTATATATGTGAATATATATGTATGTATATACACATATATATGAAATTAATCAAGTCATGATTGGACTGTTTCTAATTTGTGTTTTGCAAGACTCTTTCATGCTTCTTGCTTTGTTGTAGATTATGGCAACCATAGTGAGGCAGTGAGGGGAAATCAGTCACAAATGGAAGCTACTGACTCAGAGCAGTCCCCCAAGACTTCAGTGAATATTCAGCTCAGTGTCTGATAATCATGAGGTAGTTGCAGGATTCCTCCTCCTTTAAGACACTTCAAATCTAGGACAGGGATTTAAGAAAAATTCTGTGTTGGCTGCTGTACTGGTTTCTGTTATATCTCTTATTTGTTTATTGCCTTTATTCTTAGTATATCCTTAGAGTAAGTAGAAGGATTGTACTTTCATTAAGACCAAGTTTCTAACCTAAGAAGTCACCTTAATTTTTGTTTTCCTGTCTGAATTTCTTACTGATTTTTCTGCAGTAAATATACTCAAGACAAATATACTTTTAAAATAGTCCATGAGATCAAGCTAATGCATCCTCAGTTTGCTCTTCTAAGGTTGGGCAGCCTAAAATATTTGTGCACAGTGTGTGAGAATGACAAGTTGAATGTTCTTGGTTCGTAGGTGTTACGTTTACAACAAGAAGGGGCGGCTGGTGAACGCACCCTACGTGGACAACTCCTACAAGTGGGCTGGTGGTGGCTTTCTGTCCTCAGTGGGTGACCTCCTGAAGTTTGGGAATGCCTTGTTGTACAGTTACCAAGCAGGACAGTTTAAAAGCAGCACTGGCAAACTTCTCCCTGGGTACCTCAAACCGGGCACAGTCGCAATGATGTGGACCCCAGTGCCCAAAACAGAAGTGTCGTGGGACAGGGATGGCAAATACGCCATGGCCTGGGCTGTGGTGGAGAAGAAGCAGGAGTGTGGCTGCTGCAGGCGGCAGAGACACTACACATCCCACACGGGAGGGGCCGTGGGGGCCAGCAGTGTCCTCCTCATCCTGCCTGAGGAGCTGCGCCCCGGGGCTGGGGCTGCCCCGCCCAGGGGAGTCATTGTCACCATCGTCTGCAACATGCAGTCCGTGTCACTCAACAGCACTGCCTTAAAGATCGCCAGGGAATTCGACAAGGAAAGACAGGCACAGCATACAGACTAGAACCCAGGAGATGATGTAACAGAACTCACTGCAGTGCACATGAAAAATAAAGGGAGAGGGGTGTAACGGGACTCCAAGATCACTGAGAATATGTGAAGAAAAAGCATCAAAAATTCCCTTCATTAACCTCTGCTAGTGGTGCTAAACTTTAACTGGAATTCGTGTCTCAGGGAAGTTCCTAACTTACAGAAAAGGAGAATGTAACAGTCAAAGTTGACTTCCTCTGGTACATGTGTAAATATCATTATAGTAGCAGGTTATTTTTATCAACTAGTGAGACACTTGACCAAGATTTAAAAAAACCTAACATTATTTTTTGCACTAAGAAGTACAAAAAATTATCTGCCTTGAATGTTAAACTTTTTGAAAAATCTCACATCTTGCTTTGAACACACGAAGATGTTATTTGTTATTCTCACCATTCCAGTCTGCCAAACTCTTCAGTATTACTTTTTAAAGAAAAAGGGTTTCACTGTTGAGTTTTGGTTTCCCATAGCACATTTCTTACTTGCTTAAAAAGCCCCAGCAACCCCCAAGTCTTGATGCTACCTCCAGAAAGCAGATTTATACCAGAAGCAGGCAGATTGTTATGGATTAGAAAAGAATGAAGCTACAGCAACGTTAAGTAAAAATATTTTTGTTTTTCAGATGTTCTCTCATCCATTTTTATTGGACACAGAGAATGTGTGAAAATAGTTTACAGTGCAATAAGGGTATTATTTCTACAGCCAAATACACCCAAATGTCACAATATGCTGAGCTGCCAAACTGTCCCTTTGTTTTTGAATGATACACATGGTAACTTGGTAGGCAGAGATGGCACTGTATTCTGTAATGTAATTACTCCTTTATATACAGGAATTGGGAACTCAATAAAATTCAAAGCTCATTCTTGAATCCAAGAGTAAAAGTCTCACAGATTTTGGAGATGTTTTTTTAAAAACCACCTTATTTTCCATTTGGAGGTCTGCCTCAAGGAGTTTCTTTTGCCCAAGGCTGAACAAGAATTGTGGTGTGTTCCAAAGAAGCATTTTCACAGAATCCCAGAATTGTTCAGGTTGGGAAAGCCCTCCAAGAGCATCGAGTCCAACCTTTGATCACCACTTTGTCAACTAAACCAGAGCACTCAGTGCCGCGTCCAGTCACTTCTTGAACACCTCCAGGGCTGGTGACTCCACCACCTGCCTGGGCAGCTCCTTCCAATCTCTGACAACGCTTTCAGTGAAGAAATTCTTCCTGGTGCCCAACCTCAGCCTCCCCTGGCACAACTTGAAGCTGTTTCCTCTTGTCCCTTTGCTTGTTGCAGAGCCCGACCCCCACCTGGCTACAACCACCTGTCAGGGCCTTGTAGAGAGCAATAAAATCTCCTCTGAGCCTCCTTTTCTCCAGGCTGAGCCCCCTCAGCTACTCCTCACTGGAGTTGTGCTCCAGACCCCACCCAGCTCCATTGCCCTTCTCTGGACTTGCTCCAATGTCCTTCCTGCACTGAGGGGCCCAGAACTGGACACAGCACTGGAGGTGTGAGACTCTCTTATCTTTAGTTTGACTGTAGGAATATAGTAATGTCTGAAATGTCCATTTTACATATTCCACAATGGCATGGAAGATCTCCAAAATTTTGTTTTGAAAATTTATACCCCTTCACTTCCCCTGCAATTCCATCAGACAGTATTTCCAGGCTGAGACAAAATAAAGTATCTTTTCACAAAACATGTTCCAGTATTACCTTCCTGAACTGTTCAGCAGCTCTGCTGCTCTGAATTTAAGGAACAAGATGTCTTGGGTAACAGCTAGCAGAAAGTAGCCCTATCTGCCTCTTCCCCAAGTTAGTGCTTTTAGTATTGATGTCATAGTTGTCACCTGCACTGTGATGAAAGAAGCTGCTGCCCTGTCTGTTCCCAGGGTGTCTGTGGTGATATCTATTACCCAAGGCTGATAAAGCAGGAAATTTAATACTGGGAGGGGTCAGTGTTTTACCTACACTTTTACTTTAAGCTAGTAGGACTGGTTTAGTATCTTAATTATAATCATTCTTGTGCCTTAAAACAGTAAAAGCTTATACCTAAACCATGTGCTTGGGGTTTCTCATCCACTCACTAAAACTTCTCTTTTTCATTCATTGATAATGTACTGTCTTTATCTCAAGAATATGCAATCAGACAACAGAGAGAACCCTTCTGAAAGAACTTCCTTTGGTCAGCAATAAATTCTCTCCCACTGAAGTCTTTGTATCTTCTTCCATGGAAGTCTTTGGTATTGTCTGACACCTCCAGTACAGAAGGACTGGAGGGGGAGCATCATCTACAATAGTAAATTTTTCCCCCCCAGTCTTGAGCACCTACTACCTGGTAAACATGCAGCAGCAAAAGTCACTGCTTGTTTTACACAGGGAGTAAATTCTGAGTGATTTTCATGATCAAGAACACATGAATAGAAATAGACCAAATACAACGTTCTGAATATAGAAAATCTGGAAAGTAACACTTGGTTTAGGATCTATAACATACTTGTCTTGTATGATGCACCTGTTTTGCAAATGGTATTTCTTTTTTGAAAACAATTTTGCATACTAGGGAGAAAACAAGTTTCATACCCTGACTGTTGCGAGGGGGTTTAGACAAAGATTCAGAATGTGGAAGGTGTAGGTTTACCATTGTGCTTGTCTGCCCCTGATCTAATTAATGTAAATATCTGTGGTATGAAAGAATAATGGTAAGAACTAAAGCATTTCTAAGGCCAAGATATTGAGTGTCTCACTCCCCATATAGAGTATGTTTAGCCACCTACTTTTTCTATGCATCCTGTGCTCTTCCACTGTACCTCCCATAACCCAAGGCTTTTAAAGAGCCTCTGCTGTCACATGTGCAGCACTGGAGCTGCCTTGATACCCACATTTCATCTCCCAGTACCTGGAACAAAATGGGCCACTGACATTCTCTGCTATGGTATTTACTTAATCACGAGTTCTTACCTTTTAGGGTAGAGGAAGAGAAGGCAGAGATGGGGAAGACTGGGAATCAGTCTGGCCTTTGCATCTGTGTTCAGGTCACAGGTGAATAAATGTTGCTCCTTTGTTCTAAAAGCAGTTATTGGATGGACTGGCATGACACATGGGAAACTGCAATGAAGAGTAGCTGTCATGATAAACTTACTCATGAGTTAACCATTATTGTGAAAACATGGTATGGCACTGATATAAAACTATATTTTCCTTAAAAGGCCTATATTGGTACATCTGTTTCTGTATCAACACCTACTTTTTGCATCTAATAATTACAAGTGTTCACTGTCTGAAATAACTGAAATAAAACTTACCTTGATAATGCAACTAATTGTAATATCAGGTTTTGTTGGCTTGTGTTTTTTTATTGACTAGAAATTTACAGGTTTTTAAAGTCAGAATACTGGTTAAATAGAAATTCCCAACATTAATTAGCTCACCAAGACATCTGAGCCTTTGAAAGCAATATTGATACATAACCTTAGATATTATTTAGTAAAATAAGATACATATATGTGGGGGTTTGTTTGAATGTTTTCTCAAGGTTAAAAACAACATCCATTTTTAAGCAGTCACTCAGGCTTTAAAAAAGTAATGAAACCACTGTTTCTTTTTTGAAAATACTAATTAAAACCCTGTTTCTTTATTGCATTATGTAACATCTAATGTCAGTGTTCAATACTGAAAATACTCATGGTTTTGCTGTACTGTTTTTTTAATGCCTGGATACCATTCACGGCTCTCACTGCAGTTCTGTGCCTTACTGTTGCTTTTATACCATATCCTTCTCTACACTGAGTGCTTTCAGAACTTTATTTTTTTGTGTATAGAATACCAAATGCTCTAGAGGCCAAGTGAGAGGCAGGGAAAAAACATGCACTCCAGAGGAACAGCTGGACATAGAGGAGTGACTTCACACTTTTATTTACCACCATGTTACCCACCCAACACAGTGAAGGGATTACACTGAAAGCAAATAAGCATTTTAAATCTATCCAGCTTTTACAACCCTTGCAGGTGGGGCAGCTGCAGTAATAAAGTACACAAAATGCATTCTTAAAGCAGTTTCTGTCTCTATATGTATTACATTGCTGTAGTTGATGATTATCAAAGATGCAGCAAGTCCAAGGCTTTTACCACTGCTTGGAAGTAAAATTATAAAAATAGAACTCAGTTGTCTGCAAACTTACAGGAAAAACTTGCCCTTCAAATCATTTATTGAAAAAGAGATTCCAGCAGATTAGTCAGCAATAGCAGGTAATTTTTACAAAATCAATCATAATTACATTGTTGTAGTAACAGGCATTTTTAAACTGGTAAGGCTTTCAGGAACACAGATCCAAACCCACATGCTGAAGTGTTCAGTGTTGCTTTCTTCTAAATGAACAGCCTGTAAAGCAAACACACAGTATAGATGTGAACAGTCCTTAACGTTACACTGCCTTTAAAATTGTCCATATAATTTGCATACATGTTTACCTTTTGTCCTTTAAACAAGAAATAAATAAAGTCTGAATTTAATTTTTTAAACCCCAGAGCGATTCCAGTACATTTTACGTGTACATTTATACCAGTTATCAGTGTATAATTATCAGTGGTTACTTGTCCCCTTATAATTTATACAAACCAATTTTTATTAAGGAACATGAGTCAGGGAACTGCCTTACAGTGCTACTGTTTAAAAAGAAGCAGGCAAGCCACGCCTGACTCCAGTGGCACCCAACCACTTCAGCCTGGCAAAAGTACCTACTGCTCTGATGGTGCTTTTTAACACTCTAAACATAGCTCAGAGTTTAACAGCAGGTTTTATTACATAAGCTAACACAAATGACAAGTCAAGGCACCTAAAATGAAATGTGTTTTCTGACAATTTAGCTGTTTGGCTGCCTTTTAAAACAAGGATCTGGAGAAAAATTCTCAATTCAGGGCCCACTACTGTGTTTACTGGCTGACTCTGAACCATTTGCAAAATAAGTGTTCCAATATCAGTTTCCAAAATCAGACCTAAAATATTTGCAGGCTATAAAATGCATTTATATTAGTGGAATATTTAGGCAGTCTAACATTGCTCCTTACCTTCTGTGAGCCTGGCTTTGCCCCCAGTAGGCTGACAGAGCACAGTGGAGCACCCTACACACAGAACTACTGTCTGGGCATGGCTGAACACAGTGGTGATCTTGTAGCATCCTGAAAAACAGCATTATTAAACTCTCCATTGGGTGTTTCTAGCACGGTTTTATTGTGTGGTATTCAATCAGATACTCTAAGTACACCTGCCCAAAAATGCATCTATATTTAATTACACAACATACCAAGTAAGACAAAGCAAATCGTTGTTGTGCTCTGAAGTACTTGCTTTGACTTCCACGCACAGGAGAGCAAGTTAGGTCATGAAACAGGTGACTCCACATATGAAAATCAACACAGCCTGGAGGCTGCCAAGCCTTAATTTGCCTGTAATGTCTCCTCCAAACATGTCCAGCAGTTCTGGATTGGCCTTCCCTGCTGAACAGAACACATCTCCCTAGAGAAATATTTAACTTGTAACAGGAGAACACTGCTGTTGACAAAGTCTGGCAGCTGTGAATGCAAACACTGCTGTTCCAAGCTGTGTTTGCTTTCTGTTTTAGTAACTGGTACAGGTAAGGCAGGTGCTTGGTTGCATTCTGTAAAGCTAACACAACATTTAGATGAGAAGACTTGCACAGAGTAACTCCACTAATTCCTCACACAACACTTCTGTCTGCAGCTTATAAATTCCATGACTACGAAAGAATGGCATGACTTATACATGGCTTAAAAAGGGGTTTTCTTTTTTTCTTCACTGAAAACTATTTCTAATTAGCCAAGAGACATTTTTGGAGAGAGAAAACTTCGTAAAGGATTTAATGTAGACATGGATGTAGAAAATAAATAGGTAAAGGTGAGTATACATTCCATTTTCAGCACGTGTGGACCAGAAAGCTAAGACAGAACATATGTGAGAAGGTGATCTCTCAAAGCTCTCTGACAAGAGCACTGCTTGGCAGGGACAAGAACTATGAGGCAGGGTAACAGATCCCTGCTTTGTTTAAATTACAGATAGTAACTGCACAAATCTATCTTTGTGGAAAACTGCCAACAGCTACAGTTTAACCAATTTAACCAAAACAAACAGTTCAGCCCTTATTGAATGTGAACGTCCATGTTGATGAGAGGGTTTTCGAGGCCAATCCTTTTCAGTAACAAGGCAGGAATTTCCAGCAGCACTGAGGTTGGCACAAGGCCATTGCTGTTTGCAGTGCCTTGTGCACAGGGCTCTGTCATTCCTGAGGCTCTCCTGCTTTGCTCTGTGTGTCCCTCAAACTCCAAACCAATTAACACAACAATAACCAACAACCTGTGGGGGTGTGTTGACATTAACTGTATCACAGTGTATGGATTTGCACACACTGGTTGGAATGAAGGATCAAAAAAAGTGGCTAAACCTTCAAACATGTATTTGTTTAAAGTTTCAAAACGTTTAAATGAATTTACCTCACTTTCAGATGGAAAACAATGTCTCAGAGCCTCTTAGAAATCTAGGCTACTAATAAAGAATAAGATAGTAAGAAAACCTGAGCACATCAATCTGCTCCTGGTCAGGAAGATCCCTATTGGGAATAAGTCTGTGCCTTTTGTTACTGCTGTGATCTTACACTGCAGCAGCTCCTGGGCAGTGAGTTACCACCCTGGGCACTTTTTGTGCCCTGCCATGGATGTAGCTGGCTGACCAAAGCAGCTGTTCACTGGTAGAACACGCTCCTGTCATCACGGTGTTAGACACTCCCAGGGTTCAGTGTATAAAGACAAACTGATTACACAGATGTGTGAAGCAAGAACAAAACCAGGGCCTAGGAAGATTTTACTAAAAGCATTCAATTTTCAGGGGAGCTTCCAAGAGATAAAGTCTAATTTACTGAGGGCACCTGACCTCCAGGGGAGTTAAAATTTAAGGCCCATCCAAGGCAGAGCAAAGTGTGTATAACAGGACAAGTTAATCCCAAGGAAGGAGATAAGAAATTCTGAATACCAGGCTTGTCAAGACCCACTACAAGAGTCAGAAAGAAACCAGACCAGGTTGAAAAGTTCATGAAGATGAGGAGTAAAAATACGACCACCACCAGATGAAGAAACAGGATCTCCCACCATAATATTCCTCAAAATGGACAGCTCCACCCCAACTCCACCTACTATAAATATTATACCTAGATATTGCAATATTATAATTGTGTATGAATATGTATGTGGAAATGTTGTAATCCCTCACTAGAAATGTATAAATACTGTAGCTACTCACTGTTAACTTTGGAACTCTTTGTCCGATGCTAATCGGAGGGTTCCCCAACATTGCCTTAATAAATACCTTGCTGTTTATTGACTAAAACTCTGTCTCTAAACAGTTTGTTCTGCCTTTTTGGCATCATGTGTCCGAGCCAAAGTAACGAGAATCTGTGCGAAGTGGGCACAGCAACACCTGAAATACAACACCTCAGTATATGAGCTGCGTGGCAGTTTAGTTGTTAACACACCACGTGACAGAGGCAGCTGTGGCTGGTTTGCTGCCTGTGCAAATGGGCACTACCCCTCCACAGATCCTTGTCACAAGTTTATCCAGCTGCTCTTCCAAAATCAACCAGCTTTACAAAAGGAGGAAAACAATGTTGTCTTCTATTTGAAACTCGTGCTATAAAGCACCCATTTCATCTCACTTTCTGTACATGCAAATCCAGGGCATCGGGTTTTTTCCCTACTTGCAAGGGTTTCATAAAGAAAAAAAGAACAAGAAAAACCTCATGTCAGACCTCCAAAACAAAACAAAACAAAACGCTCATTTTTAAATTAAGTTTTGAAAAAGGTTGAAAACAGTCTGTTGTTAAAAAACCCAAGACAGTATACAAACATTTTTCTCTACAGAACAGATAAACTTAGATTAAAAACATATATAAAATAACCAGCTGTTTTATGAAGGTGAACAGCATCCAAAATTAGTTTTGCTCCTTCTCTAAGGCATGAACATTTTCAATACGTACCTGGACACTTCACATCCATAAAGTAGGAGTTGGGGCTCTGCACAAGACGCTTCTTTTTGTGCTTCCTCTTCTCATCCTCCAGGGAGGGATGCACGAGGTCCTTGGCCAGCTGGGAGGGGCGAGAGAAGGGCACGGCGTTACCGGGCCGGGCCGGGGGTCCCCAGGGCAGCGCAGCGGGGCCGCCACGACCCTCGGCAGCCCCGGCCCCGCGGGGCCCCGGCACGGCGGGGAACGGCCGGGAAACGGCCGGGAAACGCGGTAAACACGCCGTAAACACGCGGTAAACACACCACTCACCGGCATCTCCGCCGCGCCCCCGCCCCAGCGCCCGCCCCGCACCGCCCCTTCCGCCCGAGGGGCCGCTGCGGGTGCACGGCGGGGCGGGGCGGGGCGGGACCGGGGCTGGGAGTGACACCGCCGTTGGCACCGGCACCGGCAGAGACACAGAGACGGCACCGACACCGGGACCGGCACTGACACGGGAACAGACACCAACACCGACACCGGCATCGATACTGGCACGAGGACCACCACTGGGACCGACACCGGCACCAGAACCAGCACCACGACCGACATCAGCACTGACACCGACACTGGCATCGGAACTGGGACTGGCACCGGGCCTAACACCGAGACCAGCACCAGGACCAGGATCAACACCAGGACTGACCACCAGGACCAACACCGAGACTGGCACCAGGACAGGCACCAGCCCTGGCTGCCCCACAGAGTGAGTAGTTCAGGCCATGAGCAGCTTACCGTTGATATGTGGAATTTGGAAGTCCATCTGCTTCCATACGAGGTGCTGGAATTGCAGGATAGTCCAGGGTTGGAAGGGGCCTCTGGATATTCCCCCAGTCCAACCCCCTGCCCAGGCAGGGTCACCTGGAGCAGGTGACACAGGAACATGTCCTAGTGGGTTTGCTGTCTCCACAGAGGAGACTCCACGCCCTCCTGGGCAGCTGTTCCAGGCTCTGCCACCCTCAGTGGAAAGTTCTTGTGTTGAGATGGAAGTTCTTGTGGTTTAGTTTGTGGCCATGGCTCCTCGTCCTGTCACTGGGCACCAGTGAACAGTCTGGCCCCATCCTCTGACACCCCTTGGAGATATTTATGTGCACTGAGGAGATCCCCTTGCAGTCTTTTCTGCAGACTGACCAGGTCTAGCTCCCACAGTCTCTCCCCATGACAGAGATGCTCTGGACCCCTCAGCATCTTTGTGGCTTCCGCTGGACACTCTCCATTAAGTAGCTCCTGGTGTCTCTCTTGTACTGAGAAGCCCAGAACTGGACATGTCATTTCATACTGAATGACACATTGCATGAAGTTGTACCTACGTGCTTATTGTTTTGCAGTTTCCCACCCCCATCAAAAAGAAAAAGCCAGAAGAATTTCTGTTACTGATCACTCGTGTTTAAATCGATTAGAGATCATATGAGAAGTGAAAATGTTGGAGGTAGTGGAGATTAAAAACAATCATTAATTTTTTTTTCCGCTCAGCTGTGGTTGGGGACCAAAACCTGCTTCCTTCCACCTCACATGCTCTTGGCGAGTGGGCAGCATCCCTGCTTGCTGTGGGGGCAGGTGCCAAATCCGGAGCCCCAGCATGCAAAGCCACTGCACCAGGTGCATCTCAGAGGCACAACTGCACAAAGTCTAAATATCACGAGGTTTTATCACTTTGTTAAGAGGTTTTTTTTCCTGCTGCAGGCTCCCAAGATGGAGGAATGGAATGGGACAGGCATGTGGCATGATGCAATTCCCAGCACAAGTCACAGCCGGGGAGCCAACTCCTGATCAGTGCCAGACCAAAGCAGTACCTTGGCAGCTCCATCCTCCTCTGGTGCCCCCTGAATTCAAGCAGCTAAGGGATCTCATTGAGTTTGGGATGAGGGAAGCTGCAGAAGACATGGATGCTGAGAGTCATGTCCCAGCCCAGGAAAGGAGGAGGGCTGCTGCCTTAGCTGAGCTTTTGTCCCAGCTCTTTATCACTCCCAAGCCATGCTGAGAGAAAGAGTTTAAAGCAGGATCAGTGAAATTGCAACACAGCGGGATTCCTGGGGATGCTGCCTCGGTCATCCGAGAGTATCACGGGAAAGTGCAACAAAAAATCAGTGTGCAGCTTAAAATGAAGAGTGGAAAAGGAATAGCACATGGGGAGCATCTCGGGTCTGCTGTGAACCCAAGACACACACAGGGCTTTCAGGTGTTTAAAGCCTGAATGCCCTGAGGGATCCATCCCTCCCAAGCCAGCATAAAGCCCTGGTTTGGAATAAGGTCCTTCACTCATTGCCCCAAGCCTCATCCTAGGAAACACTGTCCCAAAGTGCCCTCCTAAAGCCTCGGTGACAGCACACAGGGCTTTCTGCAGCTTCTATTCCTTCTCCTTTTCCACAGGGAGCAGCTCCTGCCTGTAGGCTGCCTGCACTGCCCCAGCCATGGGTGGGGATGTGTGCCAGTGCCAGGCTGAAAGCTGCTCCTGCCTCCCAAAAGGAACTCAACTGTTTCTTCTATTTGCCCTGAAGAAAAGGTGGTTGGGCACAGGTTTATCCCAGCCTGGAATGCTATCATGACTTGCTTCCAATTAAAAATAACAGCAATTACACAGAGGTTCATTTGTCAACTTTCTGGGGCAGTTTAAGCCAGCAAACCAGGCATGAAAGAGATGAAGGCTCTTAAAAGGGACAAGGTCTTTTGTCCTGGTATAAGGAATCTCACTATTGGATTTTCTGTGCTGCCAAGTCAGGGACCAGGGGGAAGGATAAGCAACTCTGACCACCAGAGGAACCAGGGCAAGTGACAGTTGTAACTGCCAGAATACACAATTCCCTGTGAGCAGGAGAAACAACATTCACCATCAAAACTCATGGAAAGCAAACAGCATCTCTATTACTGCCTTTGATAAGCTTAAAGTAATATCCTCTGAGAGGCTGAGAGCTTGATCATGTAAGAACACGAGCCAGTGATGCAGGTCACACCATACATCCAGGCCAAATGCAAAGCTCACACCCACAGTACCACTACAGCCCTGTGTGTGAGCCACGAGCTCTGCTCACACAAGGATCCTTCTCAAAAGCTTTGACTCCCTGGATCTCTGTCACTGGAAGAGCCAAAACAGGGAAAGTTCAGAAGGTTTTATTTGTGTGGGATTGGTAAGGCAAGCAAACCTAACCTGTTAACTTCCTCCCTCTTGCACAGCAGGCTGGAGGTTCCCCCACAGGCAGGATGCACCTGCTGTACCAAAGGTGTAAAATTTCTTTAGGTTTAGCTAAAAACCTCAGTGGGTCAGTAGTGCTCTGCTACAGCAGCATGTTTCAGAGCCCCACTTTGCTCCCATTCCTCTGTGAGCAAGCTCACATTCCCAAGGAAAGGCTGGACTGGACTGGGGGAGCCCTGGCCTGGCCCATGAGGGCACAGGATTTCCCAGTTTTTTCATGCCTATCAGTTAATTTTCAAGCTGAAAGGATCATCATAGGTGAAGTGTGTCTTCATTCCCTTGGGAAACATGCACCCTGGCTTTCTGTGAGGGCCCAGCCTGTCCATTTCCTAACTGGAGAATGGATGGGCAGGTGAAATTTTGGAACAAGGATGATATCTGCATGCCTGTCTAGGCAACAGTTATGAAAGAACAAAGGCTAATTTGGGGACTGGAGACCTTCTTTCCGTCAATTTTTCTCTGTATCTGACAAAAAACACAAGCAGACACAACCTAGCAAAGATGTTAGGAGCAAACACCTCCCAGAGCAGCTACAAGAGGCAGTTCATCAGGAACAGGATTAAAAGCTCTCTCTCATTAAGTTCCCAGAAGGAAAATGCTTTTTGGACAGTGACTCCTGCTGGAAACGTGCAGCCAGCACAGCTCTGGACCAAGCTTTGGAGAGCAGGGATGATCCAAAACACCCGTGCTGGAAGGAGCTGGCATTATTCCCATCACCAGAATTTGCACAGCATTCTCCTCTCTCAAAAGGTCTTGGGGAAGCCATTGGAGCTGAAAAACCCTCTGCAGCCTCCTCAGAAGAGAGCGTGTGTGACGTTCTGGGGGCTAAGCAGCCTCAGGAACTTACTGCCTCTTTGCACAATACCACAGAGTTCACCACCCTAAAGCAGCACATTCTTGGCTTTGGTTTTTCAAAGTCTGTGGTGATTACCGCATTTCAGTTTGGCAGCAGCCGGAGACAAGGGTTGAATCTTTCTGTTGAAGAGCAGCTATAGGTATGCATGCCATGAGGCAGCTTGGCTTCCTGCTGGGTTTATCTCCAAACCATCAGAAAGGCACAAACACATCATCTACATGCCAAAACATCAGCTCTGCCCTGGCACATCCAGCTCTTCAAGGATCTATTTAACTCTTTCCAGGATGGTCCACACTTCTGCCATGGCACCTTGGCCTGCACAGTAAGAGCAAAACCACATTGTGAAACCCAGGGTGGAGGCAAATGTGCAAAACTGTCCCCAAAAAAACCCGTGTGGAGCAAAATTCCCTATTTCTCCTCCTTTCTCCAGCATAAACATTTTGTGATTTCAGTCTCTCTGAAATGGTCTTTGCCTATACAAAAGACTTCCTGAATTCATGACTCTGCAGTGAGCCCCACATTATACAAAGCTGTCCTGGACTCTCACCAGCCTGAATCTTGGAGAAGGTTGAGTGCTGGACAGAACAAAAAGAACTTTTCCTTTCAGACTAGTTAGTTGCCAGATGAACATCTGATCTACTCTGTGCTCTGCTTCCCTCTGAAATACTTTTTAAACTCAGGTCCAGAGTTTTAAGGCCACAGGTGACTAAATCATCTCAGCAGTGGGAACTCAGGCCATTCACTCCTGTTATTTGCTTGGAGGGGAAGATGCTCTCAGGAAAGATGCTTCTGCCATAGGCATTTGTCTGCTTTGGAAGAGTGAGGTTTTGTCCTGCTGGCTAATTGCTCTCATAATATAAAATATATGTCTTAATGCTCAGCAGAAATTAGTTCTGGGAGGTTTTGTTTTTCTCTTTTTCAGACCTGTAAATCCCAGGTGTCTGGAGCATCCTGTGGACAAGCTACAGGCAGATTTGGGCTCTTCTGCTCTCCTAACCTTGAGGAGAGGAGCTGCACCTGACAGGTGCTGCTGAACAAGAGACATGCCCTGACAGTTTCTACAAGGTTTGACAGAGCTACACCCTTCCAGAACATTTCCAAGGCCTGCCTTCCTCCTCCACCACCCACTTCTCCAACATCTGTAGCAACTCACACCTGGATTTCTAGGTTTAGCAAAGCAAAATCATGCTAAGCAGCCCATCTTACAGCACAGCTTATGCCTACAGGTAGAAATATTCCAGTGTGCCCAGCTTGAGAAATCCAGCTAAGGATGATAAAGACACTGTCAGTACGGAAACTATCCAGTCAAGAAACTCAATTTAATTAGTTATTCTCTCTTTTACCTGAACTTTCTGTCCAAGCCCATCCATTTACTAAGGGAGAAAAATTATTCAAGTAAAGCTTGTAATGCAGAAACTTGGTGGTAGCGAGGATCTGGAACATTTCAGGTGAGACCAACCACATGGGCTGAGAAAGAGAAACCTCTTTCAGAGCAAAACAAACCACAATGTCAACAGACAAAACTGGTGCAAACTGCACCTCTTCTGCAGCAGATGTGTGAGTGTTGCTACATGCTGTTTGGGTGGAAATGAGGCAAACCCCTGCCATGGATGGAACCCACAAAGCCCAAATGAGAGTGGAAGAGGCTGTGGGGTGCAAGGCCTGAAAAAAAGAAGGGGAAGGGGTGAAAAAGTCAGTGGTGGAGTATTGGGTATTCAGAGAGATGGAATCCATTACTGCTCTGCCATAATTCCCTTACAAACTGCCAGGAAAATCCTGGTGTTTGCCAACAGGAAAATCTTGTTGTGAACTGACTCACAAACACAAGTGGAGTCGAGTCAGAGGTGGCTACTCATAGCACAGCTGTCTGTGCCATCCCTCTCTTTTAAGCTCCTTCAGGAGTTTGCTCTCACAGCAGAGACAGCTGAGCTGGATATGAAGAAATTTGGTGTAATCATGTTTAAAATCCCAGGGGAAGAAGAATCATCCAGGATATTTCACTTGATGCCTGAGTTACTGGACTATACTTACCTAATTGTAAATACATCCTATGGATTCCAAAACTAAGCCAGCCCTAGAATTTAATCATGAAGGACATGAAAACGTCCTGGCTTGGCTACAGACTGTTTGTTGAACTGACAGGGTGGTTAAAATCCTGCTGGAGTTGAGGTTGTTCCATAAAAGTAGGAGCATACCACTGCATGTGTAATAGCATGTTTACTATTTGGCTATTATGGCTGGAATCTGGGGACATTTTACTGACTATTTGTCCACTAAAATTTTAGTAAAAAACCTAAAACCATTCATCCAAATAGTTTGCATCGAAACCCTTCCCAAAAGTCAAAATACCTCCATTTAAAGCAGCTTCTAAAATGCAAATGAGACCATTTCAGAAGTATTTCTTAGCTCTGCAAGCTAAATCTATCGAATCTGAGTGTGACAACCTTCCCCACCCCCTCTTTCACTTCACAGATAAATCTGATACCAAAACCCTAAATCAAAACTCGATTGAGAAGCTGAAAAGTAACCAAGGCAACAACAACAAATGTTAAATGTGTGTCCAGCTACACCCTCAGCCACATCTTCAAAGGGCTCTTCTCACTGTCTGCTCTCAGGGACAAGATTTTATCCTGATGACAGAGCTGAGGAACTGAAGCATGATAAAAACAGCCCCCAGTCACAGCAGAGGGCAAAGTCAGGACACCCAAATCCCAGGCTGATAATGTTCACTGCAGAGCTTTCCTTCTCTTTCATCTCTCTTCTTGAACAAGCATTTCTGTTCAGTATCAGGCTCATCTGAAAGCCTGGTCCCTTAAGACTACTTAAAAATTAATAAAGAGGAATAATACAGGGCAAAGCTTCAGCTTGTTTGTCCAAACATCCCTTCAGGATGAGAGCAGCACTCGGGCAGGAAAAGGGTCAGAAGCCACGGAAAAGGACTGACCTTCATCTCCACACACAAGTTTCTTCCCAACACAAGGGATCTCTGTGTAGCCAAAGCCTTTCAGCTGCTCCACCTGCTGAGCTGTGATGGGATGCTCCCACATGGCTGTGTTCATGGCTGGGCAGAAGAGCAGAGGTTTGCTCAGATCCCATGCACGGATGACACAAGTCTACAGGAGAAGCCAAGAAATGTGTTGGATTTCCTCATTCCTTCCCACCCCTTTGCTGCACAGAAGTGCTGTCCCAGTCTGGATCATGTTGAGGCCAAAAGCCNTGCTCTCCCAGCCTGGATCAAAAGCCTCTATCTGTCAGCACAGCTGGACTAACTCATAGAGCTGAGACTAATTGGTATCACATTCCAGCAAAGCTCATGTCTGACATGCAGGAAAGAGGAGGTAGGCTACAAAATGGATAGTTCCCATCCTGCTCCAGCCCAAGGCCAAGGGAGCAGCCCAGGCTGGAGCAAACCAAGCTGGAACAGGATGCACACAGAATGCCAGCCCATGTGGGAGACTGAGAAGTTGTAGGGTGGCCACAGATCTTACCAGCTACAGAGAAATCCCCAGGCAACACTTCAGGTAAGCCAGCTGTAAGGATAAACACTGCAAGTTGGCAAGTGAGTCTTTCTTAAATGATATGCCAACTGGATCCATAACTTCTCATAAGGAGGCACTGCAGCTTCCAGGATACAAGCAGATGATGACATGAACACATCTGGGCTGCTGGAGCAGATGCTGGCAGATTACAAAC
>VWZD01012712.1:1136-14859 GCA_013396695.1 Sakesphorus luctuosus
ATGGTCTTCCCCCCCCCCCCCCCCCCCCCCCCCCCCCCCCCCCATTTTTGCCCTGTTTGTGTCCAAATTGAACATTTTCCACCCTTTCTATGCACAAATAAGGACTTTTTTTGTCCACTTTTTCCCTAAATTTCAGATTTATTTTTCTCTTTGTGGCCAAAATTCAGATTTTTTTTCCTATTTTGAGCCCTGTGCTGGTTTAGAGGTAAACTGGCAGGAAAAATGAACCCAACACAAAAGAGATTATAAGTCAGTGTTACAATTTAATAAAAATATTACAATACATGCAATGGCACAAAGAGTAATTGGTTTTAACCCACAAAACCCAGCAGTGTAACCCAGCACCCTGGGGCACAAACACAGTGGGGTTTGGTGGCCCCTGTGCTGAGACCCACGTGGTTCCCCCGAGTCCAAAGTAAAAGGAAGGGAAAAACCTGTTGGTGCAGATGATGTCACAGTCTGGTCAAGAGTGGTGGTCTCCTCCTGTCAAAATTCTGGTCCCCCTCTGGATGCAACGAGTGGTATCAGAAGTCCCCAAACCCCAAGGTTATACACCCTCGGGTTCAGGTGGGAACACCCAGTACCTCCCTCAGAGCAGGGAGTTCCACAGTGGGTGATCTGGCTCTGTGAGTCATGGGGTATTTTGCATCTTTGATGGCCCACCAGCAGATATGACACCTCAGGCTGGGTGTGAAGCTGCTTAATGCCTCCCTGGAGGGGAGTTCTCCCAGCTCCTGTCTCACAGGCTTCTTTAACACCCAGCTTTCAGCCCGAGGGGTCAGGTGTGCCCTGGGCAGCTGCTGCAAATGGTCCATTGTTAACAGTTCATGAGGAATTACATAGAGGCTGTAGAATACACAGCTTTGGTCACACCCACACAGTGGTCCAGGTTGCTGAACCAGGACAAGCCCAAACTGAGGATTTGGGGGGTTGGGTGGTGTTATAGTTTAAGCTGGCAAAATGCCAACTGCCTGGTACCCAGTCACAAGGTCCACTCCCAGAGAAGGAGAGTGAGGGAAAAAAAAAGAAATGAGGCTTTGGACATGGTGAAATTCTTATATTTATGGAGAAAAGTGGAAAGCCCAACACCAACTATGAAATAACACATAGTCACAACAAACAACAACAGGCTCACCGAGGTCGCCCCAGCTAACAAACAGAATTCTAAACCAACCAAACCTCCTCCCCAAAGGAAACCTCCCAGCAAGAGGGAAAGAAAGGAATGAACAGGAATATGCTCACTTCCCCAGGTAAACAGCCACACAGACCGGCAGCAGGGCCTGATATCAGCCATCAGGGAGTAGGAGCCCTCCTGCTCCGAAGCATGGACCGAAAAAGGGCCGAAACTCCTCCCCCTCAGCTTGTTATACTCCTCCACGCTTCCTAATGATGTCAGATGATATGAAATACCTCTTTGGCTGCTTAAGTCAGATGATACCTGTCCCCTCTACTCTGCGTCACATCCTTTGAGGCCTGCTGAAAACTGAGGCCTAAATGGGGACCTATACTGACTAGAGCCAAAACTACTACAGGTGGGAGAACGTGGGGGTAGAGTTATGCCAGCTTTTTAATCCTATTTTGCCCCAAATTTGGGTGCTTTTGAACAAAATTCACTAATTTTTGGAAGATTTTGGGATGGATTTGGAGGCAACAGGGGCCAAAATAACGCCCAAGAGGTTTCCAGGGGGTAAGAAAAAAAAAGCCTTTTGGGGGTAAATGGGGGATTGTTTGGGAGTTCTGGTGGCCCCTGTGGGCTCATGTGGATTTTCCACACAAAACAGAGATTTGGGGTGATTTTTGGTGATTTTGTGTGTTTTTTGCAGTGGCGGCTCCAGGCGGGATCTGGTGGCTCCTCCTTCCCTTCTGTGATGAGAAACCCCCCCTTTCCCCCCCATAAACTCCCCAAATTTCCTGCATTGTGGTCATATTTTAGGTCTTTTTAGGACAGAAAATTCTTATTTTGAACCAAAACCTCATCTTTTTTAGTAATTTTTTTCATCGAACAGCCTTTATTATCTTCTTTTTTTCATTTAAAACCCCCTTTATTTTCAGGAAAAAAGACCTTTTTCCTTGGCATTTACAGAAAAAAAGTGCACTTTGTCCTCAATATTTTGGGTTTGGGGGATTTTCTTGATGTAAAAAATTTATTTGAGTTTTTGCCCAGGAAAAAACAAACAAAAAAACAAACAACGTCGAACCCTTTTAGAATCTGTTTTTAAAGGGGGGTTTAATGAAAAAAATCCTTTTATTTGCCCATTTTAATAAAAGATCAATTTTTCTAAGGAAAAAAAATCACTTTCATTCCTTATTTTCCTAGAGGTTTTTTTCTTATTTTCATGAAAAAAAACCCCTTCAATTGTATTTTTAATATTTTTTAAAGGGAAATACCTTTTATTATCTTTTCTTTTTATTGAGTTCTTATTTTCTTTCTATTTTATTTATTAGAGGGGGAAAATCCCTTTTGAACTGTTTTAGGGTGGTTCTTTAATTAAAAAAACTTTCATTCACTGTACTTCAATTTTAAAAATCCTGATTCCTGATTCCCATTGTTTATTCCCTATTTGACCCCTTCCAAGACCAAAATTCCCTTATTTGTTTTTTTTTCTTTCAGGAAAAAAGCAAAAAAATCAGCTTTTTTCCTCAAGTCCCCCCTAGTTCACTAATTTTATGTGATTTTACAGATTTTACTTGAGTAAATCAATCTAATCAAATTTTATTTGAATATTGATTAAAAGGTGATCAGTAATCATGTTTTGGGGATTTTTCCACTGAGAATCTCTAAAATATGGAGGTTTTTTATTTAGAAGACAAAAAATCTTTTTTTTAACTTGTTTTGGTTTTAAAAGGGCATTTTTTGTTGTTCTATAGCATTTATAAAACACAAAAAATCTGTTTTTAAAATCCCTATTGTTTGTACAGTTTGATTTTATATATTTCTCTAGATTTATATGGATAATTATTAATTTATACAAAAGATTAAAATGTTACTTGGTTACTAATAATATTGGATAGTGTAATTGAATAACATTAATTACTTATTAATACTTATCTATTCATTAGATGCTGTGGAAATACTAATTAAAAAATTTAGGCTAAATGAAATTTAATTTTAGATATACAACCATAGTTATATATGAATGTAATAATAGAAAATAAATATAGTTTCTATATAAATATAATATTATATAGATAAATAAAATAATAAATTAATCTAATCTCTATATGTATGTATGGCCAGGCTTTGCAAACGAAGATTTGGGAAGGGCTCTCCCCACGTGGGTGTGCCTTTCCAGCCTGAGCAGTGGGTTTTTTAGGTGAGGCACAGCATGCACAGAACTGGCCCCACCCTTTGGTCCTGAGGTTCATCTGCCACGGCCGAGCGAACTTGGATGGTGACAGGGAAGTCTTCAGAACTAAAATGTACAGCCCCCGGTATGGTATTCCCAGGAGGTCTCCCATCCAAGTACTAACCAGGGCTGACCCTGCTGAGCTTCTGAGATCTGACAGGTTCGGGCGCCAGGGAGGCATTTAGCTGCCTAATCTCTATATATGAATATAATAATAGAGAATAAATATTATTTTCCCTGTATTATCTAAAAATATGGCAGTAAAATACAAAAATATTGAATATATATTTATGTACTATATTAGTATATTAATACAGCAAATGATGTCTCTAGTTAGATCTGGATATTGAGAGATAATTATAAAATGAAATAATATGGAAATGTAGGTTACTATAAGTGTGGATGATTTTTTATTATTATACAATGAAATATGGCAGAATTACATGCGTTGTATTATATTGTTATATCACTTATAATTGCATATGATTAATTAATAATAGAGAATAGTTATTAATTTGGAATTTATTGTCATAATTGTTATTACTAATTCTTATTTAATATAAAATATTATTGAAGAGATTTTGTTATTTATCAATATAATAATCTGTCAATATAATTTTTCCTGTGATTATATAAAAATAGACCCTATAAATTAAAGGTAAGGCTGCCCTACCATTACACTTTTCATGTCATTTAAAGACAAGTCCTGCTATAATTCTATATTCCATATAATAAATATTAGTCTATATAACCCGATATAAAAACTATATAATTGTATATAAAAGTATATAAAAAATCTATAATATTCTAGAAAATTTATATTACTCTATATAATTGTCTATTAAAAAGTCTGTATAAATCTATGTTAAACCCTGTATTTAATTCTATGTAAGCTCACTATGCCCTGACCCAGGAGCCTTTTTCCACCTGTTCTCCCAGCTCTCTCCAGCTGCAGCTTGGTGGGCCAGGAATTCCTGGTTGTGTTCCCCCAGGAAAACGATGAGTCTCTGAGTGCGGCGCTGCAGCTGCTGCTCACTTGGCACGGCCCCGGTGACCTTGGTGGCGCTGCAGGTCCCCACCTGCAAGGTCACTGTGCAGCCCGATGTCACTGTGGCCATGCGCCTCCCTTCCTACCTAGAGGTTGCCAGGAGCCATGTGACCAACAAGACTCTGGTGGTCTGGGCCAGTGCCGACATGTCTGTGGTGACTGTGAGCACCAAGAGCTACACGGTGGGTGCCACGGCCCTGCTGCCTGTGCCCAGCCTGGGCACCAGGTACTATGTGGTGACGCCCATGGGGATCGACACCTACGGCATGGCTGAGCTTGTGGTGGTTGCTGGTGCTGCCATAACCACCATCTCCATCACCACCATGACCACCTTGCAGTATGACAGGGACACCTATGTGCCTGGTGTGGTGCTACACCTCTTCCTGCAGCTCTACCAGAGCCTGCAGCTGCAGAGCAGCCAGGACTTTACCGGCACCGCCGTGGTGGTGGATGCGCCTGTGGCCATGCTCAGCAGCCACACCTGTGTCATGGTTGCTGCACGCTATGACTTTGTAGTGGAGCAGCTCCTACCCACAATGACATGGGGAAGGAGCTATGTGGTGCCATCCAACCCAGAGCAGCTGGGCACTGACCTTGTCTACATGGTGACAGAGGAGGCCAGTGCCATCACCTACAACAATGGCAGTGTCCAACAGTGGATCACCATGCCCATGGCAGCGGGGAAGGTGCGGGCACTGGTGGTGAACCACAACTCTCCCCTGTGCCTCAGCATGGTGGTGGTGGTGCACGTGCTCCTGCTCTTCACTGGCTCATCTTGGCAAGACCCTTTCCTCCTTGTCATGTCACCCATCACCGCCTACTGCGCCGCCTTCCACCTCAGCAGTGTGCCCAGATACTACAGCCACACTGTCTTTGTCACAACCACCACTGCCACCACCACCATCACTCTCAACCACCGTGGTGTGGCATGACATTCCTGGCACAGAGTTCTCCTGGGCTGGCATCTCTGTGGGTGTGGCAACATGGAGCATCAAGAACCTGCAAGCACCCACAGGACTCCTGGTATTTGGGTTTCTGAGCCATGTTGGGTATGGTTTCATCGGACTCTATGTTGACGGTGAGTACACTGAGCCCATTGTTGAGTCAGCCCAGTAGCTGGGTGTTTCCCAGTTGGTCATCCATGGATTTCCCTGTTACGTCAACACAATGATTGGGTGTTCTCCAGTTGGCCATCTGTTGTCATCGTAGAGTTGCAGTAGACAAGGAGCACAGGGGCTTAGGGGTCAAAACTAATTTTATTAAACTGCATGTAACACACTCAAAGAGAAAAAGAAAAGAAAATGGAGAAGAAGGAGAAGAACACTTCAATCTGTTATTCTATATACATTCTAAATCCCTCCTATTGTCACTTTTCATAGGCCCATGACAGTGTCCATAACTCTGCCAGAACTTCTAATTGGATATTACACACTCTCCAGATGTAAATTTAGTTTCATGAGAAATTGTCAGCACACATTCCATTCTCATAGCTTGCTCTTTTCTCGGCTTCCTTCTTATTTCATATTGTTCTAGCTATTTCACCAGTTTTCTCACAGTCTTTATCATCTCTTGCTGTTATTCTGAAACTGCTTGCAGTTCTAATCCCCATAATCAGTGGGTTCCCCTGTTGCATAAAATGAATGATTGGATGTTGTCCAGTTGGCCATCCATGGCTTTCCCTGTTGCATCAACCCAGTGACTGGGTGTTGTCCAGTTGGCCATCTATGGATTTCCCTGTTTTTTCCAGCCCTGGAGCCACTATCCTGCAAGGATTTGGTGTGTGAGGAGAGGTACGAGGTAGTGGATGGGGTGTGTCCAGGAGTCCTTCTCCACCTGCTGGCTCACCAGAATTTTGATGGGAAGACCTTTGAAGTTCTCAGTTTCCTCCTTTTGCACCACCATAGAGAAGGCAGGAAGGGCAGGATCAGGATTGCAGATGGTAGTCAAGGTGTACGTGCATGTTCCCGTGAAATCAAAGTCTCCTTCATTGATTCCATCACTGTTCACATCAACAACATCACTGTCACTGTGATCCAGGTAGTAAGCAAAAATAAGCAGAATTCCCAAATTCTAAGCGATGTTATGGAGTTTCACCAAAACTACACATTTAGTGGTGATTATGAGGATCTTTTCCTGAGCAATTCCGGGATTTGCTTGTGTACAGACAAACCCTGCATGAAAAAAACCACAAATCTTCAAAAACTCCATATCTTGCCTGATTTTGATGTGTTTTTTTTGTTTTGTTTTGCTGGTTGTTACCTCCCCCAGGTAAAAAAACACTGCTCCCATCTTCCCATCTCCCTCTCCCATGAGAAGCTCCAGGTCCACCAGAAGGGGAAATCCATGTTGATCCAATGGGATTTCAAGCTAAGTGTCCTCTACGACTGGGACAATCATGTGATCATCAAAATTCCAGCTGATCTTTATGGGAAAGTCTGTCAGTTGTGCAGGAACAGCAATGGGGACCCCCAGGATGACATGCTGGCTCCAATGGGAGCCAGGTGTGGGATATCATGGAACTGGGGCTGAGCTGGAAGGTGACCAATGGGAGTGGTCACTGCCAGGACATCTGCGATGGGGACTGTGGGCAGTGCAGATGGGATCAGATGGTGTAGTACAAGGCAGAATCATGGTGTGGAGTGTTGTCCCAGCATTCTGGGCCATTTTGGCTCTGTCATGGTGCCATCAATCCCAATGTCTATGTGAAGAACTGTATCCATGACCTGTGCCCATAGTGCACATTGTGCCATGCTGTGTGATACCCTCCAGGCCTACGCCGACGACTGCTAGGAAAAGGGGATCAACATTTCTAATTCAAGGACAATGGCAGGCTGCCATGAGTAGAGCAGATGGTTGTGTGGAAATACTCCCTGGGGTGGGAGAAACTTAATTCAAGTGAGTCCCAAGATCCGTTGGATGATGTGTTGGGAAAGGTTATGCTAGCAGGTCCACACAGGAAGTCCATTGAAGTCCAGGGAGACTCTGATGTGCTGAACTCCAGCTGAAGCACTGAGAAGGAGTGTCGGATGGAGGAGAGGATCCAGGGTAGTTATCCCAAAGTCTTTGGGGTCTGCAGTGCTGTTGTAGCCACCCACTACAAAACCTTTGACAGCCAGAAGGTTCATCTTCCAGGGGACATGTGTCTACCTGTTCATTGGGTTGTGTGAGGACATACCTGATTTGGTAGGGTTCCAGGTGTTGGCGCAGAGCAGCTGCTAGGGCAACAGGCTCCTGTCAACCATTGCCATGGTAGCAGTCAAAGTCTACAACAAAACCATGGGAATCAGCTGGGAACACACCAGGAAAATCATGGTGAGCTTGGGAAAGAGTCCTTTATCTTTCCACCATCTCCTCCCAAATCTCCTCATCCCATAAATTAATTAGTAAATCTGAAATGGAATTAAATCAACATCATTTGGGTGCTCTGCCTGTTGAAAATAGTTGGTATTTCCCATCAGACCCAAAATTTGGTTCATTTTTATGTTTTTTCCCCCAGATCGATGAGTGATTGGTCAGCCTCCCGTATGTTCACAGTGAAAGGCAGTTTGTTGTGTATCATGGTGGGTGGGAAGCAGTGGTAGAGACCGACTTTGGCCAAGTTGTCACCTATGACTGGCATGGCCATGTTGCCACAACGGTGCCTGGCAGCTTCCCCGATGCCCTGTGCGGGCTGTGCAGGAACTTCAATGGTTCCACTGGCAATGACATGAGGATGAGCAACAGACATGTGACATCAGACACAGATGCCTTTGGGAGCAGCTGGAAGGTCACTGATATCCCAGGATGCATTGAGAACTCAATGGCAGAATGTTCTAGCGCTGCTGTGGTGCCATGTCTGCAATAGGAGTTGTCCGTGATGGGGTGTGAGGTTATTTGCAAGAGGATGGACCCTTCGGAGTGTGTCATGGCCGTGTGGATGCCATGCAGTACTTCCAGAGCTGCATCTGGCACTCCTGCATCTTCCCAGAGCAGGAAGATGGGATATGTCCAATCATCACCATCTAGGCCAGCACATGCCAGGCTGCCCGCATGTCCATTGGGAGTGGGAGGATGAATAATTTCTGCTGTAAGTTGGAATAATTGGAGAGGTTTCTGTCAGCAGGATCCTCAATTCCATTCCAAATCCATGTAGGAACAACGTAGAGTTGGGAAACCAATGGGAATCCCAGCCAAAGTCTTATTTGATCCCATAATCCCTGTTTTCACCCAAAGTAAACTCTTCCCAAGGAAGAACTTGTTTCATCTGGCATAATTTTTCCTGCCAGAGCTCCAATTTCTTGATATTGGCTAAAAATTGGATGATTTGAAGGGAAAACCAGCAAAAATGCACCAAAATTAGCAGAACAGGGGCAAAGGGATCCAGTCTGGAGGTCAAGTGAGGACCCAACATGGAGTGATCCCATTCCCAATTTTCTCCATGAACATGCAAAAAATAGAGTGTTTTAGGGCCAATAATTCCTATTTAAGTGGGTTGCGATGTTCCTTACAGATGATCATTGGATCATCACTGGGTAGTCACTGGGTTGTTATTGGATGATGTCCCTCATCATGTCCACGGGGAGGAAATCTGAGATTGGGCTAAAATACTCTGTGTTTTGTGACCTTCATCACCAGACACACCTGAATTCTGGGAAACTTTCCGAGTTTGGCTTGGGAATTTCCTGGTTGCTCAACGGTCCTGTTGTCTCCCAGCAGATATTCCCTGTCCTCCCAAAAGCTCCTATGAGCTCTGCTTCCACACCTGTCAGCGCAGCTGCAGTGCCAGCTCCACCGTGTGCCCAGAGCAGTGCTGTGAGGGCTGCACATGCCACGATGGCTTCACGCTCAGCGGGGCCAAGTGTGTCCCCCATGTCCCGCTGTGGCTGCAGCCACCATAGTGTCTACTACAAAGAGAAGGAGACCTTCTCCCCCACGGAGCATGAGAAGTGCCAGTGCCTCGCCAGTGGTGTTGTGGAATGCCAAAATACTTCCTGTCCTGACGGTGGTCCCAGGGAGGTCGTTGATGGCATCTTCCAGTGTCCCTTGCTGGTGTCCAGCACCTGTGTAGCCATGGGTGACAGTGCCTACATCACTTTTGATGGAGTGCCTTTCAATGTCACCAGAACTTGCTCCTACATCCTCAGCCGGACCTGCACAGGCAACATGATGTCATTTATGGTCGCAGTCCAGAAGGAGGCCCAGCAGAAGGGGAAGGTCTCAGGGGTCCAATTGTTGTCTGTGGAAGTCTATGGGGTCAACTTGACCCTAAGACAAGGAAAAAGGGGAGTTATCATGATAAGGAGGCACTTCCTGGACCAAATCTCATGAGGTCCTCCCAAAATTGGGTTCCTTGATGCAGGGGACACCTTACCCCATCTCCAAGCCCAATCCATATTCATCCCAACTTTTCTCTCTAAGCAAAATCCAAAATGCATCAAAACATTGGTTGGAATATTCAATTCTTGGCATAATAATGGCAGTTTCCCAGACCCAGTGCCAAGGTACAATTGAGCTTTGTGCCAAGATAAAAGCTTGCCCCCTTCTGCTCTCAAGTTCCAATGATGTTTTTTCTTTAACAGTGTAAAAGCAGCAATCCCTTCATACCCAGCAGCAATTCCTGGAAATAATCTTCGTCCATCTTCAGTTGCTGACTGAAAAATGGCAATTTCCCAGACCCACTGGTTCCAAGACACAACTCAGCTTTCAGACAAGATCAAAGTCTGCCCACTTGGAGTCTCAGATGCCAATGATGCGCCTTCATTAAAACTCTAAAAGCAGCAATCCCTTTGTGCCCTAACACCATTTCCCTGGGAGGAATCTCTGTCCATCTTCAATTCTTGGCTGAAAATATGAAATTTGCCAGACTCACTGTTGACAAGATATGGATGAGATTTGCACCAAGATAAAAGCTTGCCCCCTTCTGCTCTCAAGTTCCAATGATGTTTCTCCATTAACAGTGTAAAAGCACCAATCCCTTTGCACCCAGCAGCAATTCCTGGGAATAATCTTCATCCGTCTTCAGTTGCTGACTGAAAAATGGCAATTTCCCAGACCCACTGGTTCCAAGACACAACTCAGCTTTCAGACAAGATCAAAGTCTGCCCACTTGGAGTCTCAGATGCCAATGATGCGCCTTCATTAAAACTCTAAAAGCAGCAATCCCTTTGTGCCCTAACACCATTTCCCTGGGAGGAATCTCTGTCCATCTTCAATTCTTGGCTGAAAATATGAAATTTGCCAGACTCACTGTTGACAAGATATGGATGAGATTTGCACCAAGATAAAAGCTTGCCCCCTTCTGCTCTCAAGTTCCAATGATGTTTCTCCATTAACAGTGTAAAAGCACCAATCCCTTTGCACCCAGCAGCAATTCCTGGGAATAATCTTCATCCGTCTTCAGTTGCTGACTGAAAAATGGCAATTTCCCAGACCCACTGGTTCCAAGATAGAATTCTGCTTTCAGACAAGATTAAAGTTTGCCTACTTGGAGTCTCAGATGCCAATGATGCGCCTTCATCATTACCCTCTTTAGTGAAGATTCAACCAGGCACAGTCAGTGTTCATCAGAACCAAAACACCCTGCAAGACACCAGACCCATTTCCTTCAGGTGTTTTTGTCAGGCACTAGAGAAGCCAGCAGTGCCTTTGAAGAGTTCCAGGAATGTTGTCTCCAAGTATTTAAAGACGCATCTGAGCAGAGGCATTTCAGTCCACGCTCTAATCCCAGAGAAACCCTTCTAGCACTGCTGGCGTGGATGTTAAAAAGAAACTGGTCCAAGAAAGTACTTCAAAGTCATTTGAACTCCCTTTTGCAAACACTCTCCATGCCTGGCATGTGTTTGGGATAACATCCACCTTGACTATGTTCAGTCACAGCCAGGGGCTACCCAGGAAGTCCAGTTAGGAGCAGCATGAGCTAGGACAAAGGCAAGTCTGGCAGCAGGGCACGAGCTGAGTGCCCAAGCCACAGTGGGAACCCATGCAAGGCATGAGGCTAGGCCTGCAGCGACACCAAGCCCCAGGGGCAGAGGGGCTGGGTGGCCAGATGAGATCACTACTGAGACACATGGGGAAGCTCCTAAGTCTGAAATACGGCCTTTCACTACTAGAGCTCCTTATGTATCTGAAATGCTCCTGGTGTGAGAAAAATCTCGGCTTAAAGAATTTTTAGAGAGACGAGTTGAAGGAGCAAAGCAAAACAGGGTTTTAATGGCCAATACTGCGCGCGCAGGGTGCCTTGCCACAGCCAAATCGCCGGGGAGCACACAGAGGAGGGAGGGGTCACCCCAATTTATTTCCTTCATGCCACGCCCCTTTCCCCCCCTCCGGGAGTCCAGCCCTCCATAGTCCATGTTTGGCACCCTGCACTCTGATTCAAAGTTCTCACTTCTTCACTGCCTTCTTTAGGCAATTTCTTGCTGCGTCATCAATGCTGATTGGCTCATCTAGTCGCCCTATCAGGCCCTAACACCGACTGCAAGCCCTGGCAGCAGCCTCCTCCCCCCCTGCTGAGACTGCCGTGTCGCCGCCCACAGACTAGGTGAGCCCACCTAGTACCTGTATATTACCATATATATGCATGTTGCAGCCTTTAACCTATGGGGTCAGACCTGTTGTGGACAGGGCGGGGTTAACTGGAGTTTATAAGTGTGAGCTGATTTGAATAAAACTGGATCTGCCTGTGCATCACGTTTATGCTTGCGATCTCTGCTGGTCTTGCTGCGACATCTGGTGACCCCAGGACGTGATTGTTTTGGGCAAACGTGCCAGCTGCAGAAGAAGCCAGAAACCTTAGTGGGAGCCCCTGAGAGCCCCCATGCCCCGGTTTAGGGTGCCTTTGTGGATGGCCCGTGAGAGCCGTCGTCTGTATAATAGAAGAACCTGACCAAAGGGTCAGGCTGTGTGTGGCCACAAGAAGAAACCTGACTGAGGAGTCAGGAACAGCAAAGCTGAACGTGGGTCATCACGGAAGAGCTCAGCGTGGATGACTATGAGACCCTGGCTGGTGAGTTAGGGTGAACATGGGGAATTATATCACACCGGTAAAGAAAAGCAGCTTATTTGAAGCTTTTGAAAATATAGCTTATATTACTAAGCAGAAGATTGATAAACAAGCATTAAATTGCCTTTTGATATGGTGTGAGGATAAAGGACATTTGAACAATGCTGAACATGTTTATTGCTTGGAAACATGGGATGAAATTGGAGAGGATTTGTGGGAATTACTCAGAGTTCCTTCCAGAGACACTTTGGCGTTAGCTGAAACTTATACAGATGCCTGGAAAATGCTTTCTGAGCTGCATAGGAATGCAGAAACCGCCAAAGCGTCCGAGAGCCCACGGCCGGGAGAGAGATGGGGGGAGAAAAATCCCTACCCAGAGAGCAGAACAGAGCCTTCAGCACCCCCCTATGAATACCTAAAAGCTGGGACCCTGTCCGTGCTGGCAGCGCCATGCCAACCGCCGATAGCCGTGCCGCTGTCCGCTGTGCTGTTTGCCCCCGTGCCACCGCCCGTTGCCGCTTGGCGCTGAGGTGGGAGAGACCGCGGGAGAGCCGCCCGTGCCTCTCCAGGATCCAATCGATGCTACGACTGGATGGCTGGCGGGACCACTGCCCCCACGGGCATCCCGACGGAGCCACTCCAGAGTCCGATCGCAGCCGTGCCGGGAGAGACGGCAAGAGAGCCGGCGGAAGCACCGCCAATCCAAAAAAGCATTCCTGCAGAGCACGTTGCTGAAAAAAGCACGGAAAAGCCACAGCAACAAGATGTGAGTGCTGAGGGAGCGGGCGGAGAAGGGTTTTCTGTGGGAGAGCTGCCTGCATGGCCGCAGCCATTCCAAACCGAAAGTGAAAATGCGCTCGGAGAACCGACTGCATGGCTGGGAGAACAAAGAAAGCCCGCCAAAACAGCCGCGGGGGGAGGGGCCAGCCACCCGGTGGGAGAAGGCGCGCTTTCAAACAAAGACGATGTGTGCGCAACCGAGCTGGGGAAACCTCCCGGCCCGGACGCGTGGGGGGAGGAGGAGGACTGCCCCAAGGGCGGGTCCAGCTGCCACTCAAATGCACTCTCCATGGCAACCCCTCCAGTTCCCACGCCCATGACTATGCCCCCCCCGTCCGAGAAACCGAAACCAAAAACGCGGCAGGGCACATGTGGCTTTGGCCACAGGAGGAGGGGGGGACCAGAGCCCCCACCGCGCCACTGATCCCTGAGATGTGGGACCCAGGGCCGCTGAGACTGACGCACCCGACCCCGTGCTGAAAGAAGGAGGGAGACAACAGCCCACGCACCGCACACCCTCTGCACTACAGCTTGCAAAAAGTGACGTTTCTGAAAGGAGCAGAGTTC
>VWZD01012713.1:5172-16348 GCA_013396695.1 Sakesphorus luctuosus
CTTTAGAATCACAGAATGGTTTAGGTTGGAAAAGCCCTCCAAGGTTATTGAATTCAACCACTCCCCCAGCACTGCCAAGGCCACCATCAAGTTGTGTCCCCAGGTGGCACATCTACACATCTTTTAAACACCTCCAGGGATGGTGACTCCACCACTACCCCGGGCAGCCCTTTCCAATGCTTGACAACCCTTTCCATGAAGAAATTTTTCCTGATATTCAAACTAAACCTCCTCTGGTGAAACTCAATGCCAGTCCTTCTTCTTGTGTCCCTTGATCCCTGGGAGCAGATCCCAATCCCACCTGGCTCCATCCTCCTGTCAGGGAGATGTAGAAACACAGAAGGTCCCCCCTCAGCCTCCTTTTCTCCAGGCTGAGCCTCCCCAGCTCCCTCAGCCACTCCTGCTGCTCCAGACCCTTCCCCAGCTCTGTTGCCCTTCTCTGGACACTCTCCAGCCCCTCAGTGTCTTTCTCGTCATGAGGGTCCCAAAACTGCCCCCAGGATTTGAGGTGTGGCACCAGCAGTGCCCAGCACAGGGGGATGATCCTTTCCCTGGTCCTGGTGGCCACACTGTGGTCCAAGCAAGGTGACATTGGCCTTCTCGTTCACCTGTTCATCCACTGTCAACCAGCACCCCCAGGTCCTTTTCCAGCTTTCCAGCCACTCTTCCCCAATCCTGGAGTGTTCCATGGGGTTGTTAAGACCCAAGGGCAGGACTTGGCCCTTGGCTCTGTTGAACCTCACCCTGCTGACCCATCGATCCAGCCAGTCCTATCCCCCTGCAGAGCCTCCCCACCCTCCAGCAGATCACTGGCACCCAACTCAGTGTCATCTGTGAACTTCCTGAGGGCACTCCAAGGGTTTGTCTGTCCTTGGATATCCTCCCCTCCCTGCACTGCACCAGTTTGGCTCATCAAACCCACGCTGGGAGGCACCTCCTCTTTGACCCTGCCTGAGCCTCCCATCAAAGGACTGGCATAAACCAAGGTGGAGGCTTCTTCATCCTTCCTTGGTAACTCCTAGGAAAATCTTTAACCCTTGATTATCCCACTTTTCAAGCTGTTGGGGCAATGCCAACCGTGGCTCAGCTGCAGGAAATAAACAGCGACCGTGCCCAGTGCCACCTCCTCCCTCCCAGCCCTGTGTGCCCACCCTCTCCTTGGGCTGCTCCTCATGCCCTCCTCCCCCAGGAGAAACCCAATCTGCCCTCCTCGGTGTCACCTGCAAGTGGGATCTGCTTTCAGCCCCATCCCGCTCTGCTCCCGACGGTGACAACGCGGACTAAGTGGCTCCCGCCGGAAACCTCAGCAGAATTCCTGGCTCCAAGGGAGATGGGAGATGCACCTGGATAGACCACAGAGCAGGGTTAACTCTTTGGGATCCTTCCTGCTGGGTCCTGCTTCCCAGAGGAGGGGTAGAGAAATGTGGTGAGTCAGTTTGGAGAGGTGATGGAAAGCGGTGGGGAAATAGCCCAGGGATCAGAATCCTCCAGGCTTGGAGGCACAAAGGAGAGGGGAGGACACCCCAAAATGAATGGGGAGAACAGAGAGGGTTTAATGAGAGTGAGAACAGCAATAAAATTCAAGTTAAATCTGGCAGAAGACACTCGAGGTAGGGAGGTGTCTCCTCTGGCTCAAGAGGACAATGAGTTTACCTCCAGCTGTTTGAAGGACCCTGTGAAGCTGTAAAATGCCTCATTCATGGATTCCCGAGGATTTCTTCTTTCCCTAGACTAGAAGAAGCATTGCATGACTTCATCCCAGGACTCCAGTTAACCCAGTGTTGCCAGTGGTGGTTGACCTGGGAATCCCAAAGCAGGATTTGAACCCACCTGGCTGCAGGTGAGGCAGGAGCCTTGGTCTGGATCCACTTCAAAAGGGGTGAAAATGGAAAAAATGAGTCTTCAAGAAGTCACAGATCAGCTCATTTGGATGTCTGCAAGGGATTTCACCTTGGATCAAGTGTCTCTACCGCCCCCTCCATGCCATGCACAGGGCCACTGTCACCCAGGGCCGCTGTCACCCAGGGCCACCAGCCGTCCTAATCCAAATTCCTCATCCCAAGGAGCAAACCAAGAGGTCTCTGGATGTGTCTGGGCTGTCTTTGCCAAGGACATCATGGAATAGAATCCCAAAATCATTCAGGTTGAAAAGACCTCCAAGATCATTGAGTCAAACCTGTCAACAAGTCCAACTTGTCACCAGGTCCAGTCATTCCCAGAACACCTCCAGGGATTGGGACTCCACCACTACCCTGGGCAGCCCCTTCCAATGCTTGACAACCCTTTCCATGAAGAAAACCATCCTGATGTCCAACCTGAACCTTTCCTGGCACAGCTTGAGGTCATTTCCTCTCATCCTGTCCCTTGTTTCCTGGGAGCAGATCCCAATCCCACCTGGCTGTCCCATCCTGTCAGGGAGTTGTGGAGAGTGAGAAGGTGCCCCCTGAGCCTCCTTTTCTCCAGGCTGAGCCTCCCCAGCTCCCTCCGCTGCTCCTGGTGCTCCAGACCCTTCCTCAGCTCCATTCCCTTCTCTGGACACTCTCCAGCCCCTCAATGTATCTCTTGTCATGAAGGTCCCAAAACTGACCCCCAGGATTTGAGGTGTGGCCTCACCAGTGCCCAGCACAGGGGGGGATGATCCTTTCCCTGATCCTGGTGGCCTTTTTGACACAAAAAGGACAGAAATGACATGATTAACCCAAACTTTTCTTCAGTTCAGACCTGTGGACCTCAATCTTCATATCCATCCAATCACGGGGAAAGAGTAAAGAGCTGTCACTCACATCTTGTAAGTGACAATCTGCACAGCTGTCAAGATCTATTGAAGACCCTTCTTGCTGTCACTTCAGCTGTCCCAAAGATTTGCAGTGGCTTCTAACCTTGGTGGTCCTAATCCAGCCAACCCCCCCATTTAGTGTTCAAATTAATACATAATGAATGCCCCTTGTCCATGAAAACCATTAAAATGTGGAATATGATTATGGGAATTCATGAGAGGGCAGGTTTGTGGTGGATGGGGTGAAGAGCTACTGGATTTGGTGGGAATTTCCATTGTGGTTTGAAGTTACAACAGTTCCAGTTTGAGGGAGAAAAGGAGGTGGTGGCTCCTGGCAGGAGACAGAGAACTGCTGGTCCTTCACGTCCAGGTGATCTGAAGGATCCCCAAAAGTCACATCCAGGTTGTTTTTTTCTGCTAAAGTGACCCTTCTGCTACTCATTTGAGGGCTGTGCTGGCTTCCAGTACTGAGATTCCCACCTGGGTAAGAGGGTGAATCCAGGATGCAGAGCAGAAGTGGGATAACCTGTGGTGGGATTCACAGAGCAATGGTTGCCTGACCAGGCTTTGGAACACCAAGAATTCCCATATCCCAGAGATCAGTAACAACTGAGGATCCCAGGAGGGCTCTGGAAGGTGAAAAACAACCCCAAAGCAGCAAGAAGGTGTAGAAATTTTCCGTCCTGCTCAGCACAGGATGTAGATTTTTGCGTGGAGGAAAAGGAGGTGGTGCCTCCTGTTCTGTTCATGGCATCCTATTGAAAAGGGCTGTTGGGGATATTTCTGGGTATCTCCAGCCAGATTTTGATGCAGGGGTGGGTTTAAGAAAGCTCAGCCTGAACTAGATGCTTTTTATGCAGCCCTTTCACAACCCAAATCCCCCAAGGATAGGAGGGTGTGCTGGTTTAAAGGGAAACCAGCAGGAGAAACGAACCCAACACAAAAGAGATTATAANTCAGGTGGGTGTGGAGGTGCCAAGGACTCCCTGGAGGGGAGTTCTCCCAGCTCCTCTGCCAGGCTTCTTTCCCAGCCAGCTCCCAGCCTGAGGGCTCAGGTGTGCCCTGGGCAGCTGCTGCCAATGGGCCATTGGGAACAGTTCCTGGGAAATGAATTGAGGGTTTAGAATCCACAGCTTTGGTCACACCCACACAGTGATAAACTGGTCCCACCTGCTGAACTGGGACAGAGGAAAACAGTCCTGCAAAGCTCTGCCTTGGCTTTTGGCCTGGAGCTGAGGAAGAACATTAATGTGTTGGATGCAGGGCCTGGCACGAGCAGTTTTGTTAAGTACTTAATGGATGCAGAATTTGGGCACCAGCTCCTGCTAACTCAGGGATTTTAGCAATCCTGTGGGATGCAGGCTTGGAGGGAAGTGCTGTGAGTGCAGACACCCTGGGGGTGGCTGTGGAGGAAAACCTGGCTCCTGGAAAATACGGAATTCTCTCTTGCCTATGGCATCATCAGCACCCCTTGCTCCATGTTCTTCCCACTCCCGCAGCATCCTTGGCTGGCATCCCTTTTTCCTTAGTCTGGGAGGGCTAAATGAGGTCACAGCCCTCAGTGGGAAGCTGATAACAAGGAATAATTCCCCATTTCCCAGCCTGGTAGAGGTTGGTGCCACTGGGTGAGTGGCACAGTTTGAAGAAAACCCCCTCAGTGGCCAAACCTTTAAGGATTCCCCTCATCCCACTTTGCCCTCCCTCCTTATCTCACTCTGCCCTGAGAATTCCAGCGTGGAGCAGCCAGGGAATAATAAGTGAACCTCCCTGCTTTGGTCTCCCAGGCTCTGCTGGAGGCTAAGTGAGGTTAATAACTGAACATGCTGCGAGATATTGAGAGGAGAGACGGGGGGAAAGCTCCGTCCCTGATCTGATGGTGATGAACGATTGGAGACGGGATATCTGATTCCTTCCCTCCGGCGCTCCCTGCAGGAGCAGCTTCCAGGCGAGCCCGGGGCCATCCATTAAGGGCAAACAGCAGAGATTATCCCTGTTATCCGGAAGATCAGTTGGATAAATACAGGCTGAGGATGAACACGCCGAGGGCTTGTGGCTGCTGCGAAACCCTCGGGATTCCTCGGGGGAGTTTATCCAGTTTGCATCCCTAAAGCTGATCCGTGGATGTGTTTGGAAACACAAGGTGTGGGTGCACTGAATGCCCATCCCTGCCTGTCCATGTGGACTCACAGCCCTGCTGCAAAGTGTCCCAGGTGAAGGATAAAGGTTGGGATTATGTTCTCTTGGATATCAGGACACCCACAGCCTCTTTGGGGCTTTCAATTCCAACCCAAATCATTCCACGACTCTATGAAGGCTTGGGATGCAAAAATCCATGGAGATTTCACCCACCACCTACCAATGACCTTCGAGGTCACCTCCAACCCAAACCATTCCATGATTATATGAAGGCTTGGGATGCAAAAATCCATGGAGATTTCACCCATCACCTACTGACGACCTTCAAGGTCACTTCCAACCCAAACCATTCCATGATACTATGAAGGCTTGGGATGCAAAAACCCCTGGACTTTTCACCCATCACCTACTGACGACCTTTGAGGTCACTTCCAACCCAAACCATTCCATGATTCTATGAAGGCTTGGGATGCAAAAATCCATGTACTTTTCATCCATCACCTACTGATGACCTCCCGAGGTCCCTTCCAACCCAAACTATTCTATGATTCTAGAAAAGTCTTGGTATGAATAATCCCTGGAGATTTCACCCATCCCCTATTGATGACCTCCCAAGGTCCCTTCCAACCCACACCATTCCATGATCCTACAAAAGTATTGGGATGCAGAAATCCTGGAGATTGAGATCATGGGAAATGCTGTTGGGGGAGCAGAAATATGAAGTCCTTTGTTAAAGGATCCCCAGGAAAAGTCTGTGTGAGATTAAAAATGGTTGAGATGAGTTTCTGAGCTATGGAATCACAAAATATCCCCAAGAGAAGGGACCACAGGGAGCACTGAGTCCAACTCCAACAATCCCATGTGCCTGAGGGTGTTGTCCAAATGCTCCTTGAGCTCTGGCAGGCTCAGTGCTGTGACCATATCCCTGGGGAGCCTGGAAGAAGTTCCAGTGCCCAACAACCCTCTGGATGATCAGCTCTTTCCTGATATACAACCTAAACCTCTCCTGATGCTTCATGTCATTCTCATGATCATAGAATGATAGAATGGATTTGATTGGAAAAGACCTCCAAGATCATCAAGTCCAACCCTTGGGCCAACTCCAGTCCCTTTACCACATCATGGCACTCAGTGCCACGGCCAAGCTCACCTGAAAAACCTCCAGGGATGGGGAATCCACCCCCTCTCTGGGCAGCCCATTCCAATCCCTGAGCACTCTCTCTGCAAAGAAGTTTTTTCTCANGATACTCTTGGAAGGCCTCACCTGGATAATTTCTAGATGCTTTAAAACCCTTAGGATGCTTCCAAAAACTTCCAAGAGCAGGAACAGATGAGTTTTTACCAGGAAAAGTTACAAATCTAAATCCTCGTAATTTTTATTTAAACTGAAAATTCCAATTTTTTCTTTTTTTATGAGTCTAATACAAAAAAACTCCTTGAGCAGAGAGGGGAATGGAACAGAGATTTTCAGAGGTCCCATCCAACCTAAATCATCCCTGGGAATGTGAACAGGAAACTTTGCTGCAGAGCAGCTTTGGGAAAGAAAGGGATACCCAGCCCTGAGTGTCAAATGTTATTTTGTCTCCTTTTTCAAACCCAGCAGCAGAAACACTCGTGGCATTAAGTCCAAATGAGGCAAACCCCGTTGTTTCATATTGACACAAATGTCAGCTCTTGTTTCTCCTCTTTGAAACTTGAAAGCCAAAGTCACATTTTAAGTCAACACAGAGGAGAAAGGCAGAGGGTGCTGGAAGGGAACCAGAGTTTGGAGCCATTTTACTGTGCAAGGAGAATCCAGGGGGGAAAAGCTCCAGTTTTTCCGCTGTCCTTTGGCTTGGCTTGCTGTGGGAAAGGGGTGAGAGCAACCACTTTGTTCTGGCACAGGTTGGATTACTTGAGGATGGGTTGGATTCGAGATGTGACATCCAACACTGACCAAACCAAGATATTTTGTGCCCTCATGTATCCCAGAGGGATGTCCTTGGGAGGGAGGGACGTTGCTCTTGTGGTTTTGTCCTGGGCTGGAGCTGTTTAATGATGGAGAATCCATGGATTATTTTTAATTTCCTCAAAAAATGGGCTTGATGATTATTTTGTTGGTTTGGTTTTTTTGTTTTGTTTTGATTTTTTGGTGTTTTGTGTGGGTTTTTTTGTGATTAGCATTTTAAAGGTCCCTTTTCTCTGTTTTTTTTTGTCTTTTGCTGCCTGACCATACTTTGCAGAGCAGCTCTGAGATGCTGGAATGGTTGGAATGGGAAGGACCTTGGGGTGACCCCACGTGCTCACCAAGGCCAGGGCTGTGACTCTGTTGTCACTTTACCCTTCCAGGTTATGAATCAGGCTGATGAAGCACCTTAAAAATCCAGGAGAAACCATGGAAAGTGGAATTTTCTGCCTGGCCCACCCTGTTTGCCAACCCACCTTCACCAACACACTTAAATACCCCAAAACAACTGCAATGTGTTGTTTGATTTCTAACAAATCCAACAAAGGGATGGGAGTGCAGGGAAAGGAATAGTTTTTCTGCAAAGTTTGCAAAAAAAAAAAAAGGAGTTGAGGGGCAGAAAAATGAGCTCTCAGTAGAGTCCAAGGATGTCTGGGGGTACTTGGAGATATCACAGGAGCAGGGAGGGTCTGGTGGGCTCAAGGGAAACAAAACTGCTCCTGTGCAGGCATAAAAAACCCAGAGAAAGACCAAAAAAAAGCCACCAAAATTCACCTTTGCAAAACAGGAATTTCCACTGGAGCAGATAAGGATGGAGCTGAGAGGGGAGTATGAGAAAAAAAAACAAATAAAAGGAAAAAAAAAGGAAAAAAAGAAAAGAAAAAAAAGAAAAAAATGAAAGAAAAAAGGGGGAAAAAAGAAATAAAAAAAGAAAAAATAAAAGAAAAAGAAATAAAAGAAAAAATAAAAAAAGAGAAAAGATAAAAGGAAAAAATAAAAAATAAAAGAAAAAAATAAAAGGAAAAAATAAAAAAAGGAAAAAATAAAAAAGAGAAAAAATAAAAGGAAAAAATAAAAGAAAAAATAGAAGAAAAATAAAAAAGAGAAAAACTAAAAGGAAAGAAATAAAAGAAAAATAAAAGAAAAACAAAAGAAAAATAAAAGGAAAAATAAAAGAAAAATAAAAGAAAAAAGAAAAAACAGAAAAAATGAAAGGAAAGAAATAAAAGAGAAATAAAAGAAAAAACAAAGAGGAGGAAAAAATAAAATGAAAGAAATAAAAGAAAAATAAAAGAAAAACAGAAGAAAAAATAAAAGGAAAAAAGAAAAGAAAAAATAAAAGGAAAAAATAAAAGAAAAAATAAAAGAAAAAAGGAAATAAAAAAGAAAAGGAAAAATAAAAGAAAAAATAAAAGAAAAAAGAAAAGAAAAAAGGAAATCAAAAAGAAAAGAAAAAAGAAAAGAAAAAAGAAAAAAAAAGAAAAAAGAAAAGAAAAAAGAAAAGGAAAAAGAAAAAAGAGAAAAAATAAAAGAAAAAATAAAAGAAAAAAAAAGAAAGAAGGAAAAAACCCAGGAAGCTTTCCACAAAATATGACACTTTTTAACCTTTTCTCTGCCCTTGCATCTCTTTTTCCTCCCCGTGCTGTTCCCATGCAAGAAACAGGGCTGGCTGATAAACAAAGGGCTGGCACTTCATTTATTTCTCTATTTCTTCCCTCATTTTGCCACCTCTGCTGGAGATGCTCCTTGCAATGTGTGTGTGTGTGTGTGTGTGTGTGTGTGTGTGTGTGTGTGTGTGATGGTATTCAGGCCAAGCAGGAATTCAGCCTCCCTCAGCAGTAAATAGTAGCAGGAGCAGCAGGATTGAAAGGGCTGCAGGAGATGAGAAAAGAAAGGATGTGCCGAATTGCACACTCCAAATGCCACCTTCGATTCCCCACGCCGGGAAAGCCGCGCCTGTTCCTGCCGCAGCCAAGCCGGCACTGCCCGGGCCTTTGGGAGGTTGGGAGGTGGTGCCTTTCCAAAAAAATCCTGAAAAATCCATCCTCAAATCAGACTGGGGGAGGTTTTATTGGTTTTGTCCGGGAGAAGTTGTAAAATCATGGAATGGTTTGGGTTGGAAGTGACCTCGGAGGTCATCAATAACTGATGGGTGAAAAGTCCATGGATTTCTGCATCCCAATACTTTTGTAGGATCATGGAATGGTTTGGGTTGGAAGGGACCGTGAAGGTCATTGGTAGGTGATGGGTGAAATCTCCAGGGATTTTTTTATCCCAATACTTTTGTAGGATCATGGAATGGTTTGGGTTGGAAGGGACCTCAAAGGTCATTTGTAGGTGATGGGTGAAAACTCCAGGGATTTTTGCATCCCAAGCCTTCATAGAGACATGGAATGGTTTGGGTTGGAAGAGATCTCAAAGGTCGTGGGTGGGTGATGGGTGAAATCTCCAAGGATTTCTGCATCCCAATACTTTTGTAGGATCATGGAATGGTTTGGGTTGGAAGTGACCTCGGAGGTCATCAATAACTGATGGGTGAAAAGTCCAGGGATTTCTGCATCCCAATACTTTTGTAGGATCATGGAATGGTTTGGGTTGGAATTGATCTCAAAGGTCATCGGTAGGTGATGGGTGAAATCTCCAGGGATTTTTGTATTCCAATACTTTAGTAGGATCATGGAATGGTTTGGGTTGGAAGGGACCTCAAAGGTTGTCTGTGGGTGATGGGTGAAATGTCCAGGGGTTTTTGCATCCCAATCCTTAGAATCATGGAATGGTTTGCCTTGGAATTGACACCAAAGGTAATTTGTAGGTGATGGGTGAAATCTCCATGGATTTTTGCATCCCAAGCCTTCAGAGAGACGTGGAATGGTTTGGGTTGGAATTGACCTCAGGGTCACCAGTAGGTGATGGGTGAAATCCCTGTGGATTTTTGCAAACAGAGTTTTAATTCCAAGCCTTTCATAGAATAATGGAATGGGTTGGGTTGGAAGGGACCTCCAAGGTCATTGGTAGGTGGTGGGTGAAATGTCCATGGATTTTTGCATCCCAAGCATTCATAGAAACATGGAATGGTTTGGGTTGGAAGGGACCTCCAAGGTCGTCAGTAGGTGGTGGGTGAAATCCCCGTGGATCTTTGCAGGTTTTTGGATCCCAAGACTTCCCAGATCCAGGAACACTTGTGTTTTTCTTTAGTGATTTTGGTCTTTTCTCTCCCTTCAGAGAGCCAAAAAATTCCCTTTTCCCAGCACAGCCTCTTCACTGCTGTTCCCATTCCCACTCTTGCTTTTCCAACCCCAAACCTGGACTCAGCCCTGACACTTGAACACACATTGAACCAAAAACTAAAGAGCAGGAGGGAAACTGAGGCTGGTTTGGGAACATCCAGGGAACTTCATCTTCCATGACAGGATGGGCAGGGATCCATGATTTTGGCTGTGCTGTGGTTTTGGCTCATCCACGTGTGACCTGAGTGTCCCTGGAGAGCTGTCCTGGCTCAGAGTCTCACCCTCCCCATGCCATGGAGTCGTTTTCCTCCTCAGTTTTAGTTCTGGGAACGATTCTTTTATTTTAAACACCTTTTCCCGACATTTCAAGCCCTCATTTGGAGCCCAAGCTCTTCCCTGGCTCTCATCTCTCCACTGCCCTAAATTTATCTCAGGTGCCTTCTCCCCCCCTGGAGCAAAATCCTGGGAAAATCTTGCAGTGTGGAGAGATGCAGCTTAGCCCCATCTCAGCGTCATTTGAAGCTGTGCCTTTGCGATAATGCCACAAAATGCTGCTCGACACTTTTCCCCAGAGCGGAATTTTCGACCAGAAAACGTCTCCTTGTCACGAAAAACTCCCCCTAAAATCGTCTCAGGATCAGGCCGATCGTGGTGATGGTTTTTTTGGGTTTTTTTTTTGCTTTTTTTTTTGCATTAAAAATATTGAAATGAGTTTCAAAGCAGCAAAATGTTTCTGTAATTCCAGGGGAAAAACCTCCTTCTGGTTTCTCCCCCCGGGTGTTTATCGTGAAATCTCAGATTTGACAATACATTGGATTAGAAAGTTGAGATTTCTGCCCTGTTTCCTCACCAGTGAAACGGAACATTTTTCCCTTTTGACTGACCCAAAGCAGTGGAACATCCGAAAAAAAAAAATCTTTCCAGGTTGATTTTTGGTTCCGAGGAGGAATTTCAAATCCTCCTATGGATTTTCAGCGTGGGGATGCCAAACCCATTTCCAGATGTCAGGAGTTCCAAGCAGAGGGAAATGTCATTTTTCCAGAGAAATGATGTGCTGCACACTTAGGACAACTGCTCAAAAAAAAAAAAAAA
>VWZD01012713.1:17265-31603 GCA_013396695.1 Sakesphorus luctuosus
TATTATTACTATTATTATTTCTAAGCAGGGTGTGACCAGGTGGGGTTTTTTTATCTTCCTTCCTCAAGAAGGAGGAAGAGGCAGAGATTTGGAACAGATTTCCCTCCACCTGCCGTGCACAGGATTCATGTGCATGTTTATTACACAGTGTGTAAAAGGAAAACCAGGCTTTCTCTCTGCAAGAATTGTGTATTCTTATTATAGGTTTATTTTATCTCCTTATATTCCTTTCCCGTGACAGCAGAGAGTTTAAAGGGAACTGTTTTGCAGCGAAGTCCCCGTTTCTCCCCTGCACAAAGTGTGGCTTTGATGGAATCGCCGAGCGAGATCCTACCAATTTACAGCCACTTCTCCTTCATTTTCCCCTCAGCCACAATAAATCCCACAATTTAAAAAGGCAAAGAGAAGCGACCGGAGCCCTGAATATTTGCATCAGACACACGCACGCCTATTTACACCTCCCGGCCCGGTGAGAGACACTCTCAGCTCCGCTGGTGTAAAATCAGGAACGAATCCATCAACGTCAGCACTTTCCCATCGCTATAAAGGCGATCCAAGCTCAGCTCCAGCCCAGCCCCCTCCTCTCCCGCTCCTTCGGGATGTGCCCCTGGAAGGAGGCGAGGGAGCCAGAATTTTAAATCGCCTTTTTATATCGCGTCAAACCCGTTTATTGCGGCTCCGCAGCGGTGCCGGCTCGTAGAAACCCCACATTATCCCTTTAAGATTCCAACTCCCCTTCTAAGTTTTATTTAAAGACTGAAGCCCCTGCGAGCAGCTGGAGGGTTTGTTGTTTTTTTTTTTCCCACCCAGGTGTCCGCAGCTTCGGCTCCTTCTCTCCGGCCCCGCGTCCCTGTTTGATGCGCTGATCAATTACTCATCAAACCTTAATGCGAGGAGCTTTAACTCAACTGTGGCATCTTAATCAGAGCCTCGACTGCCAAGTGTCAGCCCCATCGACTCGGGGCGGGGTGGGGGGGGGGAGCTGGGACAAACGAGCCCATCGACTGCCAGCCGGGATCAGCATTTCCACGAGCCTCAGCTGCCGTCTAGCGGCTGCACCAGACGCGATTTTGGGGTGGAAAGGCTGGAAAAAGCCTCTCGGCGGAGGTTGGGGAAGCGGTGGGTTTGTGGGGTGGGATGCTCAGCGTTTTTTTAGTCGCAGGTTGAGTGGCTTCGCCGTGAGTTTGGCTTCATTGGGAGCGTTGGTTGAACTGGGAGCACGTGGCATGGGGTGTGTGTGGGTTGTATCCCATGGGAAGCTTTGCACGTGGATGTAGGGTTGGATTAGCAGGTCATGAGGATGGTGCTGGAGGATATTTTGGTGGACAGGGTGGGAAATGAGTTTATTCGGCCGGATTTTGGGGTTAGGGGAGGTCTATGTGTGGTCTGTGCAAGCCTTTGTGGTGCCCACACCAGGCTGGAGGGGTCATTTCTGGACCAGTTTGAGCAGGTGTTGTGTGTGTGTGTGGCAGTGGAATCTCCTCCAGCACCCCCAGGACACCAAATTTTGTCCATGTGTAGCTGTGCAGATCTGTGGGATCCCAGGAGAGGAGAAACCCCAGGAGAGGCACTGCCTGGAACTCAGGACACAAAGCAGGGCTGGATGTACCAGACAGAGAATTCTCCAGGAGTGCCAGTGGTGCTGTGGGGCCTCACCCCTGAGCTGAGCGCCTGTGCCAGCCCCAGCCCATTTTGGGCCAGTCCCCATATGCCTTGCAAGCTTTTTCTGGGCTTTTTTTAGACTTTTTTTTTTTCTTTCCTCAATAGCATCAATTCGAAAAGCTGCTTAAAGGAACAACAAAGAAAAAGCTGACACAGACCTGAGCCGGTGAGAGAGAGCAGGTCGGGATGGCTGGAACCCTCTGGCTGCCAGGAATGTTTGTACCCAAGCCCATCTCACGTTCCAACGAGCACTGTGCCCTCCACACACCTCTCCTACAAACCTGGAGGCACTTTTTGGGAAAAGGAGGACCACCAGGCAGCAGGTCCAGCTCATCCAAAGGAGCTGAGAGCAGGATGTGCTGTTTCCCTGCCTGACCCTCTCTGCTGGATACAGAATTAGCTGAGGGCAGAAATACTTTGAAGTCGGGCACCTCACCGAAGTGCCACCGAGCAGGAGGGATGTGTCTGGGATTCTGAGCTCTGTAATGCCTGGAAGAAGGATTTACTTGGGTTTTTTCGAGGCTAAGATGATCCCTGTGGGATGTTCCTGAGAGATCACAGGGTGGTGCAGCTCCTGCTTCAGCCCAGAGGGGTTTATGGGATTGGGAGGGCACCGTATGGGAATTGCCACCTCTTGTCTGGATCCAGGAGGGTGCTGCAGGAGGTTTGGTTTTGTTTGTGTAGGTGCAAATATTCCCCACCCCAAATCATAGAATCACAGAATGGATTGGGTTGGAAAAGCCCTCTGAGATCATCAAGTCCAACCCTTGNCACTTGTGCTCCAAATCACCCCCCCCCCACCCACCCCACCCCCCTTGCCTTCCCTAACACCCAGGAGACTCAGAGCTTGAGGTTGTCCTTAGGAACATTCCTTTTCCACCCACCTGCCTCCTCCGTGGTCACCAAGCATCCCTAGGGGGAAGAAATTCATTAGTCACTGGATTAAACCACCCCATGAGGTCTTTCCATGTATTCCAAGTTGGAGTTCAGAAAAAAATTCTTTGCAGAGAGAGTGCTCAGGCATTGGAATGGGCTGCCCAGAGAGGGGGTGGATTCCCCATCCCTGGAGGTTTTTAACCTGAGCTTGGCCGTGGCACTGAGTGCCATGAACTGGTAAAGGGAGTGGAGTTGGAGCAAGGGTTGGACTTGATGATCTCGGAGGGCTTTTCTAACCTAATCCATTCTATGATTCTGTGATTCTATGCCTGAGGCCTCAAAGGTTGTGGGATGTTGATGTGGGAGGGGAGGAAAGAGGGAAAGCACCAGGATCCATTTTTGAGGCACTCAGGGAGTTGTAGCCACTGCAGGTTCTGTGGAGAGGAGAGCAATGTGAACTTGGGGCCCACCATCAGCAGCGGGGTCTGAGCACTCCAGGCAGAACCGGAGCCTGGAAGTTTTCCCTGTGGAGCCTCCTTGGAGCTCAAGGATGTCCATTTGCACAAAGAAGGGGAGAGGAGCCCTGTTAAACCTCCGGAATCCACCACTTTCTGTGGTCTTGTAGGTACAACCACCCACCACAGACCCGACAGACAAAGGAGAATTAGGCAGAGAAGGTCTTGCCTGGAGCTCACACAGGCACAGGAGGGAAAAAAATCCCCTTTGGTGCCTTGGGGTGGTGCCTTATTGTTTTAACAAGGTTAGGGCATTTCTGTGTCGCTGACTCAGGTTTCCAACACCCCAAATTGAAGGGCTGGGAACTCTTGTTAAAAGCAGCTCTCCAAGTGGATGATGGGATGACATGAAAGGGGCCAAAGATGACACAGACACTCCTGAGACTTCTCCATGGCCTTACAATCACTGATTTATGAGACCAGAATCACAGAATGGGTTGAGTTGGGAGGGACCTGAAAGGTCATCCCATTCCAACCCCCTGCCATGGGCAGGGACAACTTCCACTATCCCACATTGTTCCAAGACCAGTCCGGCCTAGTCTTGGGCACTTCCAGGGATGAGACAGCCACAGCTTGTCTGGGCAACCTTTGCCAGGGCCTCAGAAGTCTCATAGGGAAGAATTTCTTCCCAATATCCCATCTAAACCTTCCCTCTGTCAGTTTGAAACCATTCCCCTTGTCCTGTCACTCCAGGCCCTTCTCAATGGTCCCTTTCCATCTTTCTTATCATGCTTCAAGTCCTGGAAGGCCACAATTAGGTCACCCCAAAGGCTTCTCCTCTCCAGGTTGGACAATTCCAACTCTCCCAGCCTTTCCTCTCAGCAGAGCTGCTCCGTCCTCTGATCATCCTGGTGCCTCCTCTGGATTCTCCAACAGCTCCATGTCCTTGCTGTGCTGGGTTCCAGAGCTGGAGGCAGCTCAGTAGGTGGGGTCTCACCTGATCAGGAAGAGCCAGAGACCTCTTTCCAAGGGTGGCTCTTTCCATGGGAAATTAAGGAGTGAACAAACACTCTCCCAGCCTCCAACTGTCCTGAGCTCAGGTGATTTCCCGAGCCTGTTGTCACTTTTCCATTTAATAACTTTCAGGGGATCTCTTTTCCAAGGATGTGCTCAACCTCCTCTGGAAACCACCAACCAAATCCGTAACATTCCTTGGGGAGCAGTTGCACAACTCCAGGATTTAGGAGGTGAGGAGAACATTCCTTTTGCTAAAGCACCAGCTCCTGATAGTTTAAAAGAATTCTTTATTATTTTTATCAGGTGACATTCTAGACCTAATTTTCCAATTGACCTACTTGTGAATAAACACATCAAAATGTGGAACTTGAAGACTCAAAGACAGGCAACGAAATAACAATGAACTCCATGTTTATTTTCTTTGGAAAATATTGTGGGGTTTAGTTAAATTCATGACTTGGAGGACTCAGTCACTGATTTGGGGGCCACTACAGGATTGTCAGGACTGCAGAAGGGGATGGTTTCTCTTCATCCCAAAGTGCCAGCACTTACAGGCACATCCAACTGCCCAAATACGTGGAAGCAGTTCAGGATTTGAGAGAGAAGGTTGAGACAGAGACATCAGTCAATGTGGTGTCATCTCAAGGAAATGGAAAGAAGACCCCTCATTCCCCCAGATTTGTCAGGATTATTATTGAGCAGGACCTGCCACGTTGTCAGGGAGATTTTCCAGCCTCTTGAGGTGATGTTGACCCAAAGAGGTGGCCCAGGATCTCAGATGGAAAGGGAGGGAGACTGGAGAAGATTTTGCTCAGCAATCCTGGGGGTAAAAACATCTCCCTTCTCCAGTTTTAGTGGTGGAAAAGCTCTCAGGGAATGGCCACAATGTCACTTGGGTTCTCAATACTAAAAGTTGCAGGAAGGGACATTCCAATTCCAAATAAAGGAAAAAAAAAGCAAATAAAGGGCCCATGACTGTGGTTAAGCAAAGAAAAAAGAACTCATGGAAAGTGGCTCCACCTCCATGGATTTCTTTCCAGCCTCACATGGACTTCATTTGGAACTAGATCATCTTTAGGGTCCCTTCCAACCCAAACCACTCTAGGATTCCTTTGTCAGAACATGTGGATTCAGGAGGAAAGTCTCCAGGTTCCTTCCAGAGGTGTTACCATGCAGGAAGAAGCTCGGAGGCTCCTCATGGCTCAGCTCCATGTCTGAGGATTGAGGTGTCAAGAAGAAAGCTGGGGAAGAATATTCAGAGGACAAGAAAACGTCTCCCTTGTGACAGGACTTCAGCCCTCCTTGGGGGCTTGATGTGGAGACCCTTCTCCTGGGGTGGGGTGAGAAGCCATTGGAAAAGCAGGATAAAACCAGGGAAGTGGCAGAAGGGCCTGTTCCTTGGGAAGAGCAGCCCAAGCAGAGCAGAGATGCAGCGATTTCTCTGCTGGAAAAGCTGTCCCTGATCAAAGTGGAAAGGGAGGACACAAGAGCAAGAGAAGACAAATCACATGATGGTGACCTGTCCCCTCAGAGCACTTTGTCTCTCCAGCTCCCCTGATAAATGGGCCCCTCAGACTCCGCTTGACCGGAGATGTTGAGGCAGATGAATGTCTCCCAAGCCCGGCCAAAGAGCTCATTTCCTCCTGCTATAGATCTGGAGGCTCCTGGCAGCAGCCGGGGATAAGTGCACTCAGCAGGGTCCTAGACTGGCTGGGCTGGGGGGGAGGCACTCAGGGTGGTCCCACAGGAAAGCAGCGATGGGTTTGGAAAGGCTCCAAGTGGTCAACGTGAAAGGCCTTTCCCTGTGGGAACGGACCCGAACTCTTGGACCATCCTCATCCCAGAAGGTCTCTTTGCTTGCAGGTTGTGGAGCTCAGGGAGCAGCCAAGGGAGAATGGTGGGCTGCTGAGTGTCTCCAGGAGGACCTGAGTGTCTGAGACACCCATAAATCATTTAGGTTGGAAAAGACCTCCAAGATCTTCCAGTCCAACCTGTGCCCAAACCCCACCTTGTCACCCAGCCCAGAGCACTGAGTGCCACATCCAGATGTTCCTTGGACACCTCCAGGGGCAGGGACTCCAGCACCTCCCTGAACAGCACCTTCCAATGTTTGACAACCCTTTCCATGAAGAAATTCCTCCTGATGTCCAACCTGAGCCTCCTCTGGTGCATCTTGAGGCCATGAAGGGAAGTTGTGGCCAGGTGGGGGTTGGTCTCTTCTCCCAGGCACTCAGCAATAGGACAAGGGGGCACGGGGGGCTCAAGCTCTGCCAGGGGAAATTGAAGTTGGAGAGCAGAAAAGAATTCTTTGCAGAGAGAGTGCTCAGGGATTGGAATGGGCTGCCCAGAGAGGGGGTGGATTCCCCATCCCTGGAGGTTTTTAACCTGAGCTTGGCCGTGGCACTGAGTGCCATGATCTGGTAAAGGGACTGGAGCTGGCCCAAGGGTTGGACTTGACGATCTCAGAGGTCTTTTCCAACCCAATCCATTCTATGATTCATGTCCTCTTGTCATATTACTGGTTCCCTGGGACAAGAGACCAACCCCCACCTGGCTCCACCCTCCAGTCAGGGGCTGTAGAGAGCAAGAAAAGTCCCCCCTGAGCCTCCTGTTTTCCAGGTTGAGCCTCCTCAGCTGCTCCTCATCAGATTTACTCTCTAGACCCTTCACCACAGAACATTTTGGGTTGGAAGGCACCTTTAAAGACCATCTAGTCCAACCCCTTTCCATGAGCAGGGACACCTTCAACTTCACCAGGTTGCTGAGAGTCCCATCCAACCCAACCCTGAATGTTCTAAGGACACCAAGATACTGTGAGATTCCTGCCTTTTTTTTGTAACACATCACCTGGTTTTTCCTTTGAACCTCCCTGGTTAGGGCAAAACCTGAGCTTAAGCAAGCTTGGCCTAAGTCTCTGTGCAAACCTGAGCTTAAGTAACTGTAGTAGTTTTGGCTCTAGTCAGCATAGGTCCCCATTTAGGCCTCAGTTTTCAGCAGGCCTCAAAGGACGTGACGCAGATTAGAGGGGACAGGTATCATCTGACTTAAGCAGCCAAAGAGGTATTTCATATCATCTGACATCATTAGGAAGCGTCGAGGAGTATAACAAGCCAGGGGGGAGGAGTTTCTGCCTTTTCGGTCCATGCTTCGGACCAGGAGGGTNGTAACATGCCCAGAGTGAAAGAAAGGGTTTGTTTTCACCCAGGGATTGCTGGGTGTGGGGAGGAGCCCTGTGGAATCAACCAACCAAACACCTGCTTTGCACAGGTGGGAATAGTTGCACAAACAGCAACAGGAACTCAGGACTCCGAGGGAGTTGTGAAGATTTGGTGCCATTCCGAAGTTCAAAAGCATTTTGGTTTTGTAAAGAAATAAACCCAAACCCACCTGGTTTCCACACTGTGGGTTTTACAAGGGAAAATTCAATTTCCTTCCCTTTGTTCAGGTGTTTTCTTTCCATCTAAACCAAAAAGTGCCTCGGATTGACAGAAGGAGCCTGTTGTGTTTGGACAAACACAGAGCTGGAAGCTCCAGAGGTGCCATAAATTATCAGGTCTGTTGGTTAATACATTCCTTGTGTTAGTAAATCTTCAGGTTCTCTCCCACAGCTTTTCCCCCAGCATCCATCAATCCCCCTGGATTGATGGTGTATTGGATGGCTCCTCCTGTTTGCTTCATCCACTGGTGACACCAAATTCCATCCCCCCTTCACATCTCTGGTCCTCCTCTCTTGTTTTCAGCTGGTTCATTACCTTGAACAAGCCAGAGGGGAATTCTGGGTGGTGTCTCCACAACAGCAAAGCTCAGGAGATACCTGACATTCCCAAATTCAATCCCTTGTGGGGAGACCATCAATCTCAGCAGGAGAGACTTCAGGAACTCACACCAACCCACACTCAAACCTTCAAGCTGCTGCAATTAACAGGACAGCTTTTAATTGGCAATTACAATTCCATTAAGCTGGGTCTGGCAGATCATTTGCTCTGTCAGGAGAGCCTTGAGGCTTGGAAGATTAGTGGCTGCAGGATCCAGGCTCCTGCTCCGTGGAGGAAAAGACAACAGGTACCAGCTGTGCTTCCTCAGCCAGGGAATGTGGGAGGGAGAGGAATTGCTGGGAAGGACTTGCTTGAAACCCTCTTGCTTGAAACCCTCTTGCTTTAAATCCACTTGTCTTCCCTACCTGGAGGGGCTGAATCCCAACAAAGTCCTTGGGATGAAAGCTCAGCAGCACCAGGGATGGGGCAAACAGGGATCAGCCCAGGATCCTTGAAGCTGAAGGAGCTCCAGCCCTGAGAGCACCTGCAAAACAGAGCCTGGAGCTCCAAGTTGGAAGGGGAGAAGTTGTGTGTGGCTCCTACGCTGTGGCTCCCAGGGAATTCCATTCTGGAAGGTTTGTGTGGTCTGAATGGAACATCTGGGCACTGCTGTACATTGGGCACCTTTGGCACATGGGGAATTTCTCGAAGGAGATTGTTCAGGGATGTTCCAAGTTCTGTTCCCAGCTTTTCAGCAGACCATGGATGTGGTGTTTTCCCTCTCTGTGCAGCCACCAGGTGGGAATTTCATCCTCAGCTTTGTACAGCAGATCCCAGTGGGTCATGGTTCCCAAACCAGGGGTTTTACACCCACTCCTGGTTTGCAGGATCTTGACACTGATCCTTCCATGTCCATAAATCCCTCTGAGCCCTCTGCCATGTGAATCGACTCTCTCCTGGCTCTTCAGAGAATCATAGAATGGATTAGGTGGGAAAAGACCTCCCAGATCATCAAGTCCAACCCTTGCGCCAACTCCACTCCCTTTACCACATCATGGCACTCAGTGCCACGGCCAAGCTCAGCTGAAAAACCTCCAGGGATGGGGAATCCACCCCCTCTCTGGGCAGCCCATTCCAATCCCTCAGCACTCTCTCTGCAAAGAACTTTTTTCTCATCTCCAACTTCAATTTCCCCTGGCAGAGCTTGAGCCCCCCGTGCCCCCTTGTCCTATTGCTGAGTGCCTGGGAGAAGAGACCAACCCCCACCTGGCCACAACTTCCCTTCAGGCACTTCCAGACAGTGCTGAGGTCACCTCTCAGCCTCCTTTTCTCCAGCACAAACACCCCCAGCTCCCTCAGCCTCTCCCCACAGCACTTGTGCTCCACTCCCTTCTCCAGCCTCGATGCTCTTCTCTGGCCCCGCTCCAGCCCCTCAATCTCTTGCCTCAACTGAGGGGCCCAGAACTCAACACAACACTCAAGGTGTGGCCTCCCCAAGGCAGAGTCCAGGGGAAGGCTCACTGCCCTGGGCCTGCTGGCCACGCTACTTTGGATCCAGGCCAGGATGCCATTGGCCTTCTTGGCCACCTGGCCACAGTCTTGGCTCATGTTGAGCTTTCTATCTTCCTCACCCTCCTGTTGGGAACACATCAGGGTTGTCACCTTCATCATCCAACACAAGTCTCTGGGTAATTGGAAGGGTTGACTTGGAATATGGTTTAAAATCCTTTGGGATTTCTCCTTGATGACAAGTATTCTTGCTCTTATATCTCAAGACTGTCAATATTTCCTTGGTTAAGAGTCTTTTCCTACAGATTTTCTGTAAAACTCAGCTCTGATAACTAAACAACAGGCCAGATGAATCCTGTCCATCCAACCAGAGCTTGGGAGAGGCCAGAGGAAAATCCCATTCCAGATACACAGAACCCTGATTTAAAGGAAAGGTTGGGAAGCAGAACAATTAAATCTGGGCTTCAGGGCTTTCAGGACAAAGTCCACCTTCATGTGGTGACCTGTGAGGGTTGGCAGAACCAGAAGGAGGGAGAAGCTTCACTCCCAGCAGAACTCGTTGCCTTTTGTAAGACACAGACAGGAACTGGTTGTTCATGTGTATTTATTTACCTGTTGGCCATCCCCAGCACTTGGAAACTCTGAATTCCCAGGTCCCATCAGGTTTTGCACAAAAAGAGGGCTCTAAATAATTATTTTCCTGAAATATTTGTGAAAATGCCCAGCTGGATACAAGAATCCAGGGGCGACTCTGTGGAGTAAAGGCTGAACACAAAGAGATGGGCAGGAAGAGGCTGGAAAGTGGAGGCAAATCCATGGCCTCATGCATGTTCCAGACTCCCAAGGATCCCAGCAGGAGGAAAGAGACCTCAGAAACCACTGGCCAAAGCATTGTGGGCCTGTCACATAAGTTCAGGAAAGGTATTGAGGGGCTGGAGTGGGTCCAGGGAAGAGCAACGAGGCTGGAGAAGGGAGTGGAGCACAAGTGCTGTGGGGAGAGGCTGAGGGAGCTGGGGGTGTTTGTGCTGGAGAAGAGGAGGCTGAGAGGTGACCTCAGCACTGTCTGGAAGTGCCTGAAGGGAAGTTGTGGCCAGGTGGGGGTTGGTCTCTTCTCCCAGGCACTCAGCAATAGGACAAGGGGGCACGGGGGGCTCAAGCTCTGCCAGGGCAAATTGAAGTTGGAGATGAGAAAACCTTCTTTGCAGAGAGAGTGCTCAGGGATTGGAATGGGCTGCCCAGAGAGGGGGTGGATTCCCCATCCCTGGAGGTTTTTCAGCTGAGCTTGGCCGTGGCACTGAGTGCCATGATGTGGTAAAGGGACTGGAGTTGGCCCAAGGGTTGGACTTGATGATCTCGGAGGTCTTTTCCAACCCAATCCATTCTATGAGTCTGTGATTCTAAGTGACTCTCTCCACCACGGTATCTTGGCCCTGGAGCCTCTGGACACGGTTTTCTTGCTCCGTGGCAGATTTGGGATCCACTTAGTGCCTCAGACGGTGGTTTTCCCTGTCTGAGCTCCCAGCAGTCTGTCTCCATCCTACCCCTCATCTCTCAGGCCCAGCCAGGAGAGCAGTTCCCATCCCTGACAGAGCTTATTGCTAACGGAGCACATTTCCGTGCAGACACATCGACGCTTTCCCTGACTTGGAAGAAACCTCCCATGAGCTCCTACAAAGTGGCCTCTTCATTTCCTTTTCAGGCCCAGCACAAAATTCTCCTTTGGTGAGGTATTTGGAGACTCTCATGATGATTTGTGTGCCTTCACACTCCACACTTCGTGCTGTCACGTTGATCTGTCCCACTTGGAAGTTTTAGGGTCAAAACCTACAACCCTCCATTTGTTTTTTGCTCTCAATATGAGTGTCCCTCTGTGATGTGATGATCACATTTATACACAAATAAATAACATAAAGAATGATTTTCTCTACTGCTGGCAGGTGTGACTCCACAGATGGATGGAAGGAGAGCTATTGGGGCAAGAATTCCATGTCCATCCCTCATTCCTGGTGTCTCTCCTTCTTCCTCACCTCCCAGACACCAAACTGTGTGTTCCCAACCCTCTGACAACATAAGAATATGCAGATATTATTGACTTCTGCTCCGGTCAGTTCCAAGATTTATTGACCTGAGAAGGGAATATTGACCTGAGATGAAACCGAGGTCAATGTGTGGATCTCAGGGGAGCATAAATTTCCAAATTGACCCACCAAACAGAAGTCAATAAATGAATGGTTAATATAAACATTGTCTTACAAAAATTAATTCTCGGTGACATGGGTTCACTCGCAGCTTTGATGGTGAAATATGGGAGGGGATATTGGTTGCAGTGGCTGAGGAATGGGAGTCTGTGTCTGATTATGGAGAGTAATGAAACTGCTGGGAATGGGGGGAAAGGGATGGGATGTGATTATAATTTAATCTCCAGTCAAGAGCGGAGCAGCTTCTTGTTAGCTGGGATGATAACTCCGGAATGTGCTGGGATGATGTCTAAGCCTCAGAGAGGAAGTTTAGAGAAGGTGGCAGTTCATGGCATCAGTTCTCCTGGGTTGGGGCTCTTCCCAGAACTCAAAAAAGCTCTTGAAGGAGTCTTGACTCCTTTCAGTGACCTTAATTTGTATTTTGGTGTCTCTCCATTTATACAGTCTTCAGTCAAGGTGGGAATGGGAGAAAAAACATGTGTCAGGTCTCTTGGTGTAATTTGTGATCACAGAATCATAGAATGGATTGGGTTGGAAAAGACCTCCAAGATCATCAAGTCCAACCCTTGGGCCAACTCCAGTCCCTTTACCACATCATGGCACTCAGTGCCACGGCCAAGCTCAGCTGAAAAACCTCCAGGGATGGGGAATCCACCCCCTCTCTGGGCAGCCCATTCCAATCCCTGAGCACTCTCTCTGCAAAGAAGTTTTTTCTCATCTCCAACTTCAATTTGCCCTGGCAGAGCTTGAGCCCCCCGTGCCCCCTTGTCCTATTGCTGAGTGCCTGGGAGAAGAGACCAACCCCCACCTGGCCACAACTTCCCTGATGTGGCACTTCCAGACAGTGCTGAGGTCACCTCTCAGCCTCCTCTTCTCCAGCACAAACACCCCCAGCTCCCTCAGCCTCTCCCCACAGCACTTGCGCTCCACTCCCTTCTCCAGCCTCGTTGCTCTTCTCTGGCCCCGCTCCAGCCCCTCAATCTCTTGCCTCAACTCAGGGGCCCAGAACTCAACACAACACTCAAGGTGTGGCCTCCCCAAGGCAGAGGCCAGGGGAAGGCTCACTGCCCTGGGCCTGCTGGCCACGCTACTTTGCATCCAGGCCAGGATGCCATTGGCCTTCTTGGCCACCTGGGCACACTCTTGGCTCCTCTTGAGCTTCCTGTCCCTCAGTCCCCCCAGGTCCCTTTCTGCCTGGCTGCTCTCCAGCCACTCTGTGCCCAGCCTGGAGCGCTGCAGGGCTTGGGGTGGCCAAAGGGCAGGACCTGCACTTGGCCTTGTTGAACTCCATCCCATTGCAATCAGCCCATCTCTCCAGTCTCTCCAGATCCCTCTGCAGAGCCCTCCTGATGTGCAAGGACATGTGGAGTGGAGATGTTGGGACCTGCAGGACTTCATGGCCTTGTGTCTGCTCTCACATTCCTTTTTTCCTCACCACAAATCTCCTGCACACACAAACACATCCCGTGTTTTAATCCTTTTCCATGATGAACTTCCACATGAGCATTTTCAAGTGGGTTTTGCTGTTCAAAAATAACTTGTAAATTTTGGATTTTTTTAAAAGCATCTGTAGTGGGAAAATTGCAGCCTTGACTTCATCATCTCCTCCTTCCTCTTCAGATCTCTGTCTGAGTTGGAAATCCTTGAGCTCGTGCAAGAGAGGACAAAATGCCATTTCACTTTGGGAAATTATTTCCTGTGTAACCACATTTTTGATTTCTTGTTGTTGATTTAGTCAAAAGGGACAACTTCAAGAGCATTTGAAAAGGACGTGGGAATTGAGGCTACACTAGTTTTTTGGGGATCTTCTTTCTTTGGGGTGATCATCTCATTGCCATTATTTATACCTGGTATGTCCACAACTAACAGGTTGATACCTCATAATGCTGGGGCTGGATCAGTCTCAGATCCCAAATAAGACCTGTAGGAATAAACAATAATGTGTAGAAACCAACAGAGATCAGATTCCAGGGCAATTTCTTTAGGATTGGTGATAGTGGGAGAGAAATCCACGGTGATATTGATCTGCTCTGGTGCTGAAGATGGATTTCACCTGACCAGTCTCGATGCTGCAGTGGAGATATCTCAGGTGTATCCCTCAAAATCGATTTGATCTGTTTCTCTTCATAGCTAATGGAGAGAAAATTAGAGCTCTGATGGAGTGTCTCGTCCCACTTGAAGGGTCTGAGCTGCAGGTCTGATGAGGAGTAGCTGAGGAAGCTGGGAGGGCTCAGCCTGGAGAAAAGGAGGCTCAGGGGAGGTCTGATCTCTCTCCACAACTCCCTGACAGGAGTCCGGATCCAGGTGGGAGTTTGTCTCTTCCCCCAGGTAACAAGTGACACAACAAGAGGAAACGGCCTCAAGTTTCACCAGGGAAGGGTTAGGTTGGATATTGGGAAAAAATTCTTCCTGGAGAGGGTTGTCCATTCCTGGCACAGGCTGCCCAGACCAGTGGTGGGGTCGCCATCCAAAGAACCTGTAGGTGTGGCACTTGGGGACATGGTTTAGTGGTGGCCTTGGCAGTGCTGGGTTGACACTTGAACTCCATGATCTCAGTGGTCTTTTCTAACCTAAATGGCTCTCTGATTCTAACAAATTATACCTGAGATGTGCCTGTTTGTGAACCACTGAAGCCATGCTGGTTTACAAAACCACAAGGTCATTTTTCACAGCAGAAGAAGCTCCGAGTTGGTGGGAGAGCACTTGGCTCTGAGTCTCGCCATCATCCAAGGGGTCTCACCATCACCCAGGGTGTCTCACCATCACCCAGGATGTCTCACCATCACCCAAGGGGTCTCACCATCACCCAAGGGGTCTCACCATCACCCAGGGTGTCTCGCCATCACCCAGGATGTCTCACCATCAC
>VWZD01012713.1:31867-43928 GCA_013396695.1 Sakesphorus luctuosus
TGTCTCACCATCACCCATAGTCTCTCACCATCACCCAGGGTGTCTCACCATCACCCATAGTCTCTCACCATCACCCAGGGTGTCTCACCATCAACCAAAGTGTCTCACCATCATCCAAGGTGTCTCACCATCACCCAAGGTGTCTCACCATCACCCAGGGTGTCTCACCATCACCCAAGGTGTCTCTCCATGCACAGATTTTAGGTCACACAACAACCAAAACTAACCCTAACACCTCCTAGTCTCTCCTTCACCCACTGTGGAGTTGTCCTGGCAGTATCTGTGCATCCTTCCCCACACTTGGCCATCCTGCTAATCCCTGTTTCATGGGGACATCTCTGGAGACTCTCAGTGCAAAGTGATGTCAGGTCCACGGCCTTGCAGGTCTGCAGTGCACAGCCAAATTGAACCCATCCATCTTTGCTTTAAATTGCTGTCCACATTGAACTTCTTTCCAATGTTTAAACCACTCCGAGGATTTGAATTGCAGGGCATATTTAAGAGGAGCTTAAATTATTCAAGCCCTTAATGTTTGGTTTGTTTGGTGGTTTTATTTTTTTTTTTTTAAGATGCATTTTGGAGCTGTCAAGCGAACAATCTTAAATGACAGATTGATGAATTCATTGTCCCTTCCCACGTCTCCAGGAGGAGAGAGGGATATGGCTCCCACTGAAACTAAAGTTGTTTCCTTCTTTCCCAGTTTTTTTGGGGGCCGTTAACACCCTTCTGCTGCACGTGGAGTCAGCAGAGCAGGGTCTGGATCCCCCATGGGCTCTGATTCAACCTGGTGGTGGTGAGGATTGACCTTGGGGAGGGCTCATCTTCTGGTGAAGCAGCTCTGCTTCCATAGGAGCCCTCTGGAATTCCAGCTGGCAGGGATAAGGGAGGACAATGGATCTGAAAGGTCTTTAGGGGTGATTCCCATCAAGAGCTCTTGACTCCCAGGTGTAAGAAACCAGGAAAGGAAGGGACGAAACCCGTGTGGATGAGCTGAGACCTGCTGGTCCAACTAAAGGGCAAGAAGGAAATGAACAGGCAGTGGAAGCAGGGACAGGGATCTTGGGAAGAGAGGGAAGTTGCTTGGGTTTTGGGATGGGGTCAGAAAGGTCAAGGAGCAGGAGCTGAGCTTAGCAAGGGACAAAAGGAATAATAAGAAATGTTTCTATAGGTTTACCAACCAGAAAAAGAAGATCAAAGTAAACTTACCCCTCTGAAAAGTGAGACAGGAAAACTGGTGGCAACGTATGAGGAATAGGCTGAAGTGCCCAAATTTTTGTCACAGTCTTCCCTCTTCCCACCCCTCCCATGTGGATGGACAAGGTGGGAACTGGAGGAGCAAAATCCCTCCTGATTTCAAAGAACATCAAGTTCACAAACACCTGAGGAACATCAAGGTGTGTAAGTCCATGGGAACCCATGGAATGCCTCCTGGAATCCTGAGGGAATGGGCTGATGGAGCTGTCAGGCCACTCTCCATGATACTTGAAGAGTCACAGCAGTCAGGTGAAGTTCCTGGGGGCTGGAAAAAGGGAAATATCATTTAAAACATGTTCAAAAATGTGGAAAGGAGGACCCTGGGAACTACTGAGCTCTGTGCCTGGGAAGATCACAGAATGGTAACCTCTGGAAGCTGTGGAGAAAAGAGAGGTGATGACTTTACCAAGGGCAGGTCCTGCCTGACCTGCCAAGTTACCTTCTGTGATGGAGTGACCACATCAGTGGACAAGGGAAAGGCTGCAGATGTTGCTTATCTGGAGTTCTGTGAGGCCACTGAGAGGGTCTCCCACAGTAAAATCAAGTTCAGGTCCATCCAGGAATCATAGAATGGATTGGGTTGGAAAAGACCTCCCAGATCAGCAAGTCCAACCCTTGGGCCAACTCCACTCCCTTTACCAGATCATGGCACTCAGTGCCACGGCCAAGCTCAGGTTAAAAACCTCCAGGGATGGGGAATCCACCCCCTCTCTGGGCAGCCCATTCCAATGCCTGAGAACTCTCTCTGTGAAGAATTTTTTTCTGCTCTCCAACCTAAATTTGCCCTGGCAGAGCTTGAGCCCCCCGTGCTCCCTTGTCCTATTGCTGAGTGCCTGGGAGAAGAGACCAACCCCCACCTGGCCACAACTTCCCTTCAGGCACTTCCAGACAGTGCTGAGGTCACCTCTCAGTCTCCTCTTCTCCAGCACAAACACCCCCAGCTCCCTCAGCCTCTCCCCACAGCACTTGTGCTCCACTCCCTTCTCCAGCCTCCTTGCTCTTCTCTGGCCCCGCTCCAGCCCCTCAATATCCTTCCTGAATGTCACCCTAATGACCTACAATAATTAGGTTTTTCCAAATGCTTCCCAGGAATCAGAAATCATGACCAACCACTTGCCTTTATCACCACAGAGCTCATATAGAATGGTTTGGGTTGGAAGGGATCCTAAAGATCATGGAATGCCAACCCCCCTGCTGTGGACATCCTGTTTGGAGGGGAAGGGATTTTAATGGTACAGCTCTGGGTTCCTCAGCGCTGCTTGTCCCAAGGCCAGGGGACATTCCAGGCACATTTATTGCACAAGACTAGACTCAAAGTCTGGACCAAGCCCCTGTTTGCTTGATTTTGCACATCTCAGCTCCCTCAGCCTCCTGGAAACAGCGAACAGCAAAGAGACCCAAATTCCCGGAGGGACGGCGAGGCTTCGACGTTAATGCACATGGAAAGCCGTGCTCATTCCCAGCCTTCTCCTTCCCAGACAGAGCCTGTCAAATGGCAGGGAGTTCACATAAGAACAACCGACAAATGACTGAGGGCTGCGAGGATTGATTTACAAGGGCGAGGGGAAAAGAGCTGAATCAGGACAGAAGTGAGCGAGACGTGATGTGACATCTCCCCGAGCATCCGAAGGGCGTCGGCGGCTTTGTGGGAAATGTCTTGTTCCTGCTCGGTTGAGATGTCACAGGCCACTCGCTGTCTATTAAAGAAGTGCCACTTGATCATTAGCAGGGTATTTATGGAGGGGCTAATGGCTTTAATAAAGTGTGAATTGCAAAGGTGAAGAGCAGAGGAGTCAAAGCCAGGCCCTCCTAGAGGAAAGAAACACAGCACCTTTTTTCCCCCCTCCTCAGGCACTCAGCAATAGGACAAGGGGGCACGGGGGGCTCAAGCTCTGCCAGGGCAAATTGAAGTTGGAGAGCAGGAAAAACTTCTTTGCAGAGAGAGTGCTCAGGGATTGGAATGGGCTGCCCAGAGAGGGGGTGGATTCCCCATCCCTGGAGGTTTTTAAGGTGAGCTTGGCCGTGGCACTGAGTGCCATGATCTGGTAAAGGGACTGGAGTTGGACCAAAGGTTGGACTTGATGATCTCGGAGGTATTTTCAAACCCAATCCATTCTATGATTCTGTGATTCATAGGTGACCATATCCCTGCAAGCAGGTCAGGTGGAGACTCGAGGAGAAGCTCTCTGGTTTTTGGCATGTCCTGCCGTGGAGTGTTTAATCCTTTTAATAATCCATAATTGCCAGGTTTTATTATTTGTACTCCAAATTTGTGATGGAGCAGGGGGGTTTCTCCAGGAACTTGCTAGGTCTGGTCTTAGACCACTTTCCCTTCCAGCTGAGGCAAGGAATGAACCTGCCCTTAATTTCAGGTGCTCAGCAATTCTTTAACATGTCCTTGGTTTGAGTTTTCAGTGAACATCATGATAGGAGTGTTCTCATCCCAGAGCAGATGGGTCAGAGGAGCCCTGACCAGACTTCACTGACTGTCCTGAGAGTTCAGACAACTCAGCTGCACGTGAGGCACTTGTACTTCTTAAAATTAGGGAAGGCTAATTGCACCCTTGTCAACAGGTCCATGTAGAAGGAGAATCCAGCAAAAGAAATCCCTCTTTTTTGTGTCTTCTCTGGCACAACCCCCTCCTTTGTGCACCCTCACTCATTCCCTGCAGGATGAGGTAAGAACAGCTTGTTCTGGAAGGGGCAGTGCTGGGATTGTGCCTGACAAGCCCATGGATTGTGCTGGATCCTTTAACAGCTCTCAGAGGGTGCTAATTCCCTCTGGAGGTGAAGCTCCTCTCTCTGTTTTTCCTCCTGACAAGCCCATGGATTTTGCTGGATCTTTTAACAGCTCACGGAGGGTGCTAATTCCCTTTGGAGGTGAAGCTCCTCTCTCTGTTTTTCCTCCTCTATCCTTAGCTTGGCCCCAGGCTTTAAAGAGGAGCCACCTGGCTGTGCTTCTCTCCCGCACCTGCTTTTCCCTGGATTACATATCGCCCAAAGCCGAGACAGAGTAACTTAAGAACATTCCCTAATGGAGCCTGGCCTGTCCTTATCTCCTCACACCGAGCCTGGAGAGGGTGTGAAACGTAACCCACCATGGCCAGAGCCTGTGCAGGGCTCAGGGCTGGTGTCAGGCAGCCAGGCAGGAAACTGCTGACAGACACAAGAGCCAAGGGCATCCCGATTTGGAGCCGTCTCCAGCTTTTTAAAGGACTAGGAACCGACAGCAGCTCCCTGGGGCTCGGAGCACAGAGAGATGGAGGCTCCTGTTACTCCTGCCCCGAGCCATGTTCCGACCCAGGAGCTCTCCTAGAGGACACCCAGCTCGTGGTTGGGATGATCCACTGTTGTTGCAGGGGCAGCTGTTGGAAACATGAATTGGAATGCTTGGGATCTCTGTAACAAAGTCCAGAGTGGGGTTTTTTCTGCTTAGTGCATAATTTGTCCAATAGGTCAAGGTGCTTTGGAGCAAAAATCCCTTAATATTTAATTTCTGGGGCTAAGAGTTAATGTCTAAAGAAGACAAGGGGTGCAGAGAACTGGGTTTCCTGCTGCTGTAGTAATTATACTCCTGTGAGGAAAGGCTGAGAGAACTGGGATTGGTCAGCCTGGGAAAGAGAAAGTTTGGGGATGACCTAATTGTGTCCTTCCAGTACCTGAAGGAAGCTGACAAGAAACATGGAAAGGGCTTGGAGTGGCAGGAGGAGGGAGAATGGTTTCACACTGCCAGAGGGTGGGGTTAGGTGGGATATTGGGAAGGAATTCTTCTCTGAGAGGGTGGGCAGGCCCTGGCACAGGTTTACCCAGAGAAGCTGTGGCTGCCCCATCCCTGGGAGTGTCCAAGGCCAGGTTAGATTGGGCTTGGAGCAACCTGGTCTAGTGGAAGGTGTCCCTGACCATGACAGGGGGTGGAACTTGATGATTTTTAAGGTCCTTTCCAACCCAAATCCCTCTGTGATTCTATAATTTTATGATTCTATTCTAAGTGTAAAATATCTTGCCCATATCTCCTTTTTTGGTGATGAGGGGAATTATCCCATGGACACTGGGTTACAATTATATTACAATAATTCCCACAAGAATTGTGAGCATCAGTTCATTGTTCAACCATGACTTGCCTTCAAAAAACCTGCAGCCCCACTGAAAGCTCCTCTCAAGATCACTAAAAGCCGTTAAAGACACTTAATGTTTGATCAGGGCTTGGAGTCAAGTGTTGGGAAAGGCAACTTGGCCTTCTCCAAGTCTGTAAGTGAAGGATTAGAGACTCATTGGTGAGTTCCCTGCTCCCAACACACCATGACATTGCCCCTGTTTACATCCCTGGGATGAATCCCTGGGATTCTGGACCCAACAGATGCAGGGAAAGCTCTGAAACTCCACATAGATGAGTGTCAGGTCTATTATCATCCCAACACTTGAGGGTTGACTTTCTTGGCTGTTTTCTGTTCACTGTGCTGGACAGATGAATTAAACACAAGCAGCTGAACTGGGAGCTGCCTTTCCCTCAACAAACCATGTCCCAAATCTCCTTCTTACCATGGCCTGGCTTACAGGCTGCCAGCTGGAAGCTTGGGGAGGGGAGAAAATGTCTTTTCCTGAACTTGTGATCAGTGTAATGCTTTGTCCCATCCAAACTCAGGGTCTGGCTGTGGGTGCTCAGAGAGGTGGGACCTTCCAATGGGCCTGAGGGCAACGCTCAGCACCACGGACAGAGGCAGGAGAAGATCCAGGCCTGGGGGTGGGTGGTGACAGCAGAGACCCCAAATTCCTTCTGTATTTCCTTCTGAAAATCATACAGTCATAGAATCAGCTGGGTTGGAAGAGACCTCTGAGATCATCAAGTCCAACCTGAACCTTTAAACACATCCAGGATGGGCAAAGACCCTCCTCTCCTTTATGGTTTAATTGACAAGGTGGTGTTTGGTCAAAAGTTGGAATTGATGCTACTGGAGGTCTTTTCCAACCTTAATGATTCTGTGGTTCCTCATTGGCAGTTTCCTCAGGGACTCTGAAGGAGTGAATAACTGGAAAGCTTGTGTGGCCACCACTGGATTCTGGTTTGGAGGGGTTGGATGCTGGTTTTGGAGGGGTTGGATGCTGGTTCTGGAGGTTCAGCTCAAAGCAGCTCATACATTCAAGAGAAAGGTTGAGGCTTTTTGCTTATCACAGAATGGTTTGGGTTGGAAGGGACCTTAAAGGTCATCAAATTCCGAGTGTTTAAACCTCCCTGGGATTGTGCCTATCCATCCTCGCTGCCTCCATCCATCTGTGCATCCATCCATCACTGCACATCACCCAATGTTCTCTCTCTATCCACTCCTTATTAACTCCCGAGCTTGTCTTTGCACAAGATGTTTTTAGGACACACCAGGTCTGGCTCAGCCTTAGTAGAGTCCATTTCTATAACACAAACCTGCCCAAACCCAGATTCTTCCTGGCTTCAGACTGACAGAAAGTAAGTTTAGATTAAATATTAGGAAAAAGTTCTTCCCTGTGAGGGTGGTGAGGCCCTGGAATAGTTTGCCCAGACAAGCTGTGGCTGCTCCAGGCCTGGAAGTGTCCAAGGTCAGGTTGGACCTTGGAGCAACCTGGGCTAGTGGAAGGTGTCCCTGCCCATGGAAGGCGCTTGGAAAGAGATAATCTTTTAGATCCTTTCCAGCCCAAACCATTCCATGATTTTGTGATTCATGAACTCACTTATCTGTCCTGTCTAACCCATTTCTACCCTGTCCTCAAGCTCAGTCAGTGGGACTGCACAGAGTCCTCGGTGCTGTGCTGTGTCCTGTGCTGTTCCACTTCCCCCTCATCCTAAAACCCGCCAAACCCCTCCTTTCTTCCTCCTCACCACCCTCATCCTCCCTTTGCCACGCTACCCCCAGGACAGCTGGGGGTGAGGAGTGTGAGAGAATCATGGAATCAGAGAATCAGCTGGGTTGGAAGAGACCTCTGAGATCATCAAGTCCAACCCTTGATCCAACCCCACTGTGGTCACCAGACCATGGCACTGAGAGCCACATCAAGTCTCATCTTAGACACCTCCAGGGATGGGGAATCCACCCCCTCTCTGGGCAGCCCATTCCAATCCCTCAGCACTCTCTCTGCAAAGAATTTCTCACTAATATCCAACCTAAACCTGCCCTGGCAGAGCTTCAGCTGTGCCCTCTTGTCTGGGAGAAGAGACCAACACCCACCTGGCTAAAACCTCCTGTCAGGGAGTTCCAGACAGTGCTGAGGTCCCCCTTGAGCCTCCTCTTCTCCAGCCTGAACACCCCCAGCTCCCTCAGCCTCTCCTCACAGGGCTTGGGCTCCAGTTCAGATGAGACTGGACATGGCAATGAATGCCATGATCTGGTGACCACAGTGGAGTTGGACCAAGGGTTGGACTTGATGATCTCAGAGGTCTTTTCCAACCCAACTGATTCTATGATTCTGTGATCTTTAAAACTTCCAGGGATGGGGAATCCACCCCCTCTCTGGGCAGCCCATTCCAATCCCTGAGCACTCTCTCTGGAAAGAATTTCTTACTAATATCCATCCTAAACCTCCCTTGGCAGAGCTTCAGCTGTGCCCTCTTGTTCTCCTGCCTGGGAGAAGAGACCAAGCCCCACCTGGGTACAACCTCCTGTCAGAGACGCTGAGGAAGAGCAGAAGGCAGAAATAGCCAACTTCTATTCACCATCCCTGGAGGTTTTAAACTGAGCTTGGCCGTGGCACTGAGTGCCATGATGTGGTAAAGGGACTGGAGTTGGAGCAAGGGTTGGACTTGATGATCTCGGAGGTCTTTTCCAACCCAATCCATTCTATGTTTCTGTGATTCTCTGCACACCAAAACTCCCTGGAATCCCATTTCCGACCTCCACACCGGATCCCACCCGTTAATTCCACCTCCAGCAGGGCTTGGCTGCAGCCCCTGCCCGCGGGAGGTGAAGTTGCACCGCCAGCACCTGTGGAACACCAGGTATATCAATTAATGGTCACCACGAGGAGAAAGGTCCTGGCTCCCTCCTCCCGCCGCCTTTCCTCCTCTCGCCGAACATTATCCAAGCAAACGCTCTCCAAAAGTGCTGAAGCGCAGGCAGATAACGACACGGGAGCGGGAGCCAGGCATTAAAAATTCATGCCGGCGAATATTAAAACTTTTTGACTTCATCACGTCAAGGCAACCAGGCAAATGCAAACAAATGAGACCCACCGAGCGGCGCCCGCCCGTGCGGGGCAGAGACAGAGACGAGCGGCACACGCGGCTGGGGACGGCCCCGCATTGCAGAGCCTGTCTCTGCAGAGATGTCAGGCTCGCAGGGGGACAGGGGGACCCGCGGGGGGGTTAATTACTCGGTGTGTCTAAATGAGTTCTGTTACTGACAGCCCCGAGCGGTGGGGCGGGGATGTGGTGGCTGCCCCGTCGCTGCCCGCACGCTGCGCTGTCAAAGCTGCCGAAACGGGGGAGCGTCTGGCAGGGGGGACTCCGAGGATGTTATTTGTTTGGGGTTGTTGGCACTAATTAAGGCGGCAGCCCCTGCGCTGCTGACAACGGGCTGCTTCTTCACCGGGGCTTGGGCTGTGATGATCCCCCAGCACATTCCAATCACCAGCTCTCCCTGATGACACCCCGAGGGAGATGATTCCGTGGGCTGGTGATGCTTTCAGGCCACCGCGGGAACAGTTTGAATCCCCTCCTGGATAGGATTATGTGGAAGAGAGGAATGTTCTCTGGCCTGGATCCAAAGTAGCGTGGCCAGCAGGCCCAGGGCAGTGAGCCTTCCCCTGGACTCTGCCTTGGGGAGGCCACACCTTGAGTGTTGTGTTGAGTTCTGGGCCCCTGAGTTGAGGCAAGAGATTGAGGGGCTGGAGCGGGGCCAGAGAAGAGCAACGAGGCTGGAGAAGGGACTGGAGGTGGCACTGAGTGTCCTCTTAAACACCTCCAGGGACAGAGAATCCACCAGGTCCTGATCCAGCCCTGCTGTGATCACCAGCCCACAGCATGGAGTGCAATGGAACACAGGGGGGTTGGATCAAGGGTTGGACTTGATGATCTCAGAGGTCTCTTCCAACCCAACTGAGAAGAGAAGAGNTGTGGTAAAGGGACTGGAGTTGGAGCAAGGGTTGGACTTGATGATCTCAGAGGTCTTTTCCAACCCAATCCATTCTGTGATTCTGTGAAGGTGAGCACGGGCCAGCCAATCCTCTCCTAAATCTGGTTCTGAGACTCTGAGCTCTCTGCTCCTGTTCCACCCCCCTCCTCAGCTATTTATGGCCCAAATCACTTTTGCAGAGCCAAAAATCATCAGGAAATCATGGAAAATTTTTGGCTGGAAGGGACCTTAAAGCTCATCTTGTTCCATGTCCCTTCCATGGGTACGAACACCTCCCACTGGAGCACTTTGCTCCAAACTTCATCCAACCTGGCCTTACTTTTCCAGGCAAGACATGAATCAGGCTGAGTAAAGCTGGTGGAAAGGGCCCTCCAATTAATCAGTCCCAGGATCATCTATCACTAATTAAGTCATTTTCCTTGTTAGGCTGCACACACTTTCAGTGCACCCTGTTTACTTAACGACTCCTGTGATCCCCTGAACACAATTACTGGTAACAAGCAAGTGATGAAGAAAAGGATTAGCCCAGTAACCTTTTGCTGGATGAGGCTTTCTTGGAAGTGCACGTTTTGATTTTTAATAGATAACTTCTCTAAGTAATTGATTAATCATAAACTCGCAGACTGCAAGAGCCAGAGATAATTTTATGACAGCTAAAAAAAAAGGAGTATGTAGATGATGTAATAACCAGCAATCGAGTGGCAAATAAAGGAGGGGAATGTTTGATTAAACATTCAATATAATTTTATCACTTTGACTGTTATGGAAGTGCCTTCCTTGGTTTACTGTGAGGAAAGGAACATCTTAATAACAGCCAAGGAAGGTTTTTGTGGAGCCTTCTGTGAACAGGGTGCAAGTCTGGCAGGATGGTCAGAGTGGGGGATTATGAGGATTATTTTAATTTCATGTGTCTCTGTAGCCCAGATAATCTGGAAAATGAAGACCAAGAAGGATGTGATGCCATGTCACTTCACAGGTGACATTCCAGTGCCTGGCTCCTCATGGTGGTGGCTCCAGCCCAGAACTTGGCAGCTGGAGTGTCCTAACCAAGGTTTCCTGAGTACTGGACAAATAAATGTTGAATATTGGACATGGGGTATTAAATATTTGGGGTAAAGTGGCCTTGCTTTGATAAGAAATGCTAAACCATGGGATGGATTGGAAGGGACCTTCAAAGAGATCTCATTCCAACCTCCTACCGTGGACAGGGACACTTTCCACCAGACCAGGTTGCTCCAAGCTTTGTCCAGCCTGGCCTTGGACGCTCCCGGGGATGATGATAGACATGACAGCAAAGCTTGGACTTCTTAAGCACAGACTAATCAGGGCTGAAGGACTCCTGAGCTGGTCCAGAAGAATTATGTGAACTATCTGGAAAACCCAATCCTGAAAATTGTGATGAATCCAAAATAATATCCCTCATTTCAGCTGGCACTGCAGAGCAGATTTACGTGGGATATTGGGAAGAAATTCTTCCCTGGGAGGGTGGGCAGGTCCTGGCACAGGTTGGGCAGAGAAGCTGTGGCTGCCCCATCCCTGGGAGTGTCCAAGGACAGGTTGGATGGGGCTTGGAGCAACCTGGGATAGTGGAAGTTGTCCCTGTCCATGGCAGGGGTTGGAACTGGCTGATTTTGGTGTTCCCTTCTACCTCAAACCTTTCTATAATTCTATGATTCTATAAAGATTGAATTAAAAAATAACAGATAAAATGCCCATGGAAACTTCTCACACCATCAAAGGTGAGTGGGTTCAAGGTGGGAGAATTCAGGGAAGAACTAGGAAAACCCTCTCCTGGTTGTGGGTCCAGGTAGGCTTGAATCTGAGCACACAATTTATGTAGTGTCTCATGAAGTTTTGCTCTTTTTATACCAAAATCCCTCCCAAAATTTCCTTGCAGACAGCTTTGTATGTGGAAATGCAGTTCAGGGCCAGGCTCGAGGGATGGACTTAAATCAGCTCCCACGTCCTGCAATGTCCCCTCCTTAACCTTTGTGTTTTGTGGGTACCACCAGATTTGCCTCAGCCTTGGGAACTTAATCCAGCCCAGACAAAATCCAAAGGTGAGAAAAAGTCTGGAAAACCCCAGGAGGTCTCCAGGTAGGAAAACAACCTGAGGCAGATGAAGAAGAGTTAATGATTGGGGTGCAGGGGGAGAGGAGAAGGGGCTTGGATTGCAGTGCAAATAAAAGATAAATCAAGCAGCAGGAGAGAGTTCCTTCAGTGCCAGTTTATTTATCATTGTTTTCTCTGGGCACTGACAGGCCGAGGAGAATGGGGTGGGCAAACAGCGTCACCCGCCTTGATGGATGAGGCGTGGAGAGGGAAGGAGCCTCTGCCAGGCCTGGGAGAGGAGGGAGGCAGCAGGCAGCAGGAGAGGGGTGCAGGGAGGCAGTGGGCACTGTGTTGGGCTTGGCATTGGGTGGGCATTCTCCTTCCCAGCCTGGTCCACCTCTGTAGAGAAGGGAGCAGCTGGTGCGGCAGGGAGAGAAGTGAGACCAGGCAGCAGGAATTGGCGTTTCTGGAGGTGCCTTGCAGAGACAGATCTGAGTTTGAGGCATCCTCAGAGCCAGGACCAGTGTCCTCACAGTCAGGACCTGCAGGACCTGCATCCTCAGAGACAGAACCTGTATCCTCACAATCAGGACCTGCAGGACCTGCATCCTCAGAGACAGAAACTGTATCCTAACAATCAGGACCTGCAGGACCTGCAT
>VWZD01012713.1:44164-62490 GCA_013396695.1 Sakesphorus luctuosus
TACAGCCAGGACCTACAGGACCAGCATCCTCTGAGCCAGGACCTGCAACCTCAGAGGCAGAATCTGCATCATCAGAGCCAGGACCAGCATCCTCTGAGCCAGGACCTGCAACCTCAGAGGCAGAATCTGCATCATCAGAGCCAGGACCAGCATCCTCTGAGCCAGGGCCTGCATCCTCAAAGCCAGGACCAGCATCCTCAGAGCCAGGACCTGCATCCTCAGAGCCAGAATCTGCATCCTCAGAACCAGGAGCAGTGTCCTCAGAGCCAGGATCTGCAGGACCTGCATCCTCTGAGCCAGGATAAGCATCCTCACATCCAGGACCTGCATCTCAGAGGCAGAACCTGCATCCTCAGAGCCAGGACCAGCATCCTCAGAGCCAGGAGCAGCATCCTCTGAGCCAGGACCTGCAACCTCAGAGGCAGAATCTGCATCATCAGAGCCAGGACCAGCATCCTCTGAGCCAGGACCTGCTTTCTCAGAGCCAGGACCAGCATCCCAGCATCCTCAGAGCCAGGACCAGCATCCTCACTCCTTGCTGCCAGAGAATTGGGTTTTCTCACATCTTTACTGGATCCCATAACCTTTTAGCCACTAAAATTCCTTTCTTTCTGATACATTTTTTGTCATTCCCATGAAAGAAGTGCTGTATTCAATCTGCTGGACACTCCTGGGAAAACACAAGAGCCCAGATCCCTGGAAGTCCTGAAGTCCCTGTGCCTGTTGTGGATATTCCTCCTCTTCAGGCTTTCCCAGAGCTCAGCTCAGCTGTTTTTTGAACCCCAAAATGCTGAAATACCCCAATCTCCCAATGTACTCTTTTACTCTGAGCTACTTTTAGAGTCCTAACTCTCCAAAAATCCTTGGAGGTCCCAAAATCTGCTTAATCTGTGGATGGGCCACTTAAAACTGGCCAATGAGGAGCACTCACCCAGAAATCCAGACAAGGAGCAGGGGCTGGAGAGAGGTAGGAGGGAGAGGAAAAGGACCATGGGTAACCCTGCAAGGGTCCTGAGACCTTCTAGTGGACAGAGGAGGGTTGGAATGAGAGGTCCCTTCCAACCCAAACCATTCTATGATTCTATGAAAGGTTTGGGATGCATAAATATCTGCAAAAGTCCTGGAGGATTTCATCCATCACCTACAGGTGTCTTGATCGTGGATTTCCCAAACCCTCAGGACCAAGTCAGCCCAACTCTGACTTGGTCAGTGTCACTCTTGGCTTTTCCTCTCTGCCTGGTGTTTGTATTTCCTCCTCTGACCCTTCTCCTTGGTGCTGAAGTTCTGGATGGTTCAACTGGACACATTCCAGAAGCTCCTTGTCAAGGATGAGCATCCGGTGCAGGAGGTATTTTTTGGCCTCTCGTTGCTGTGGCAAACAAAGCAAGAAGTTGATGTTGCTCTGTTGGCCAAGCTCCAATCCCCATGGATCAGGTGGCTGGAACTGTCCTCCCAGGGTTGGAGCTGACCCTCAGGACTCTCAGACTCCCCCTGGGATATCAGTTAGGAGGAAACTCTGTTTTCTCTGTGTCTGGGATCATAAAATCATACAACGCTTTGGGGTGGAAGACACCTCAAAAATCATCTCATTCCAACCCCCTGCCATGGGCAGGGACACCTTCCACCAGCCCAGGTTGCTCCAAACCTCCATCCAGCCTTGTCTGGGACACTTCCAGGGACCTACCCAAACCTTCCTGGGACAAGTATGTCCAGGCTCTTATCCACAAAGCATTGAGCTCAATATCTTGGGATTTTCCAGATCGTCTTCCAGAAGGTCTTGGAAGTCAGGTAGAGCAGCTTCGTCCTCTACTGACAAACTACGTCCTTTCTAGGCTTCTCAAGGCATGAAAAGTAGGTCCAACCTTGTCCAGAGTGAGCAGCAAGAGGCCCCACTTGGCTTTTATCAGCTCACTCCAGTAAAATAGTCAACTTTTTACACCCATTTTACTTTGCTTTGCTGGAGGTGAGGAAGTCAGAGGTTCTTTCAGAAGGGAGCAGCACCTTGGTAGTGGCTCAAGATCCTGTTGTACCCTCAGCTGGATTTTATTTTGTTGCCTTGGGAAGGACACAGAAATCCAATTGTGTCCTGAGACCCACCTGCAGAGCAGATCCCAGCACAGGAAGGACATGGAGCTGTTGGAGAATCCAGAGGAGGCACCAAGATGATCAGAGGGATGGAGCAGCTCTGCTGGGAGGGAAAGCTGGGACAGTTGGGATTGTCCAGCCTGGAGAAGGGAAGGCTTTGGGGTGACCTAATTGTGGCCTTGTAGGACATGAAGGAACCAACAAGAAGGATGGAGAGAGACTATTGACAAGGGCTTGGAGTGACAGGACAAGGGAATGGCTTCAAACTGACAGAGAGAAGGTTTAGATGGGATATTAGAAAGGAATTCTTGGCTGTGAGGGTGGGGAGGCCCTGGCACAGGGTGCCCATCCCTGGAATTGTCCAAGGTCAGCTTGGAAAGGGCTTGGAGGAACCTGGTCCAGGGAAAGGTGTCCCTGCCCACGGCAGAGGGTTGGAATGAGATGATTTTTAAGGTTCCTTCCAACCCAAACCATTCCATAATTCTGTGAAACTCCTGACTGTGGCCACAGATCCCAATCCTATATCAGCATTTCCAAGGGCCTTCGAGATCCTGGCACTGGCTGGGACAGACAAGGTCTCTGTTCCCTTATAAATAACAACAATTTGGGTTCAGACTTTGGGGTTTTGTCCCTTCTGTCTCTGTTATCAGAGCCCACGAAGCAAAACCAACCCCTGCAAGGGACAGCACCAAAGGACAGGAATGGGATTGCAGGAGTTTTACTGTGAATCTTCCAGGCTCTTCCCAAGCACGGTGGGGAAATCTCATTTATTTACAGAAATTCCCTTCCCCCATGGAGCACTTTTCCTTGTTATGGATCTCTTGGCCGTGTCCTCCTTTCCCCATCGTTGGGGACGCAGCAAATCAATGCAGACCTTGGGCAGAATCAAAAATAAAGAAGAACTTTCTTTTAACATCCCCTTAAGACCAGGGCAACACTGCCTGACTTACTAATTTTTTTTCCTATTTTTTTTGCCAGCTTGACCTGAAATTTTCTTAATTTTTTTTCCCAAGCTTCGGAACAAAGATGGATTTCAATAATTACCTTCTGATTCCTCCCCGATACGGTGCCCTATCCCAAAGCACAGCCCCTGCCCTTCATCTGCAGCTCCAAGGGAGGCACTTTCACACCAAAGCCACATTGATATTCAAATAGATTATCATGCAGGCAAATGGAGGCAGCATTCCAGCCAGCAGCGTGTGAAAGAGCAGCTAATGGATTAGTATTTATGGTCGAGGATAATCCACGTTTTTAGGATCCTGCAGCTGGAAGGGAGGTGTGATGAACTCCTTTTTTGTAGCCCCTTCCTCCTCCTCCTCCTCCATCCCTGATTTACCCACCCCACCTCTCCTCCTTCTCTGCCTTTCCCTCCTCCCCTCCGGCCTCCTGGCACCACTGAGCTTGGCAAAATTGATGACAGGACTTTAGGATCCATTAGAAAAACAAATTCTTAAACAGTGTCTTCTAAAATCAATCACTTTTACCTTTAGTGGGATTTATCGCTGGCCTCCCTCCCCCTTATTGCAAAGATTCATGTCTGCCAAGAAGGGGGAAAAAAAAAATCCAATGTCCAAAGTGGATGAACTCCAGGCTGGAGGATCTGGACTCTCTTCTTTTCCCCATGGAGATGCTCCTGGGTGGGTGGAATGGGAATTTTGGGGTTACAAGGGAAGAGAGATGGTTTGCTGGGGGCAAACCAGCACAGACCTCCTGTGGGGGACATGACACATCCCTCACCAGGCTTTCCAGGCCAGAGCTGGAGACCAAGAGTGCTCAGGAGTGGCAGAAAGATGGGTAAAAGGGCATAAAAATAGAGAGGTGGGGACAGAATGATTGGATGTTAAAGTGGGAAGATTAGGAGGAATTCTTCCAATATAATGGGTTTCCTGAATTGATCCCTGCTTGCTTCCCAGAAAATTCCTTTTATATCCCACTGCAAAACGTGTGAGAGATGCACAGGTTGTGTGAGTTGTGGCTTCTCCATCCCTGGAAGTGCTGAAGGGAAGGTTGGATGGGGCTTGGAGCAATCTGGGATAGCAGAAAGTGTCCCTGCCCGTGGCAGGAGAGAGGGAATAAATGATCTTAAAAGTCCCTTCCATCCCAAACCAGTTTGGGATTCTAGGATTCTACAACACAAGATGATAAATCCACTGGGAAGGAAAACACCCAGTTAATCAGAGTGAGAAAGGTCATGGCAACAAGAAGGACCTTCGTGGCACTGGGAATCATCTCTAGGAGGAGGTGCAGGTGGTGGAAAACTTCCAAATGGGAGGGAATAATCCAGGGATGGACTGATGGACACCCAGCAGCACAGGGAACAGCCCTGGGTGGACACCCAGCAGCACAGTTAACAGCCCTGGGTGGACACCCAGCAGCACAGGGAACAGCCCTGGGTGGATGTTGGGCTGAGGGTGGGCAGCTGATCATGCCCAGCATCCCCAGGGGTGGCTGCATCTCTTCAGGGTTTGGCCCTTATGTCCTGTTTGTGTTGTCTGTGCTGCCAATGCCACGCCTGGGGATCAGCTGGAAGAAAGGGAGTTGTGGCCACTTAACACCAAGACAGCGAAATCAGCAAGAAAAGCATCTTCTGAGGTCTCCTCCCAACTAAATATTGCAGAAGGTTTGATGGTTCCCATCCCTGGGGAGGGAGGGGGGGGGGTTGTTGGAGGGGGTTTTATGGCTTTTCCCCCTGAACTGTCTTGTTTAGTGGTCACAGAAGAACAGAAAATGTCTCTCTCCAAGGACCTATTCGATGAAATATGGAAGGCTGACCAAAAGTGAGACCTATTCTTGCAAATCTGAGGGGTCTAAGTTGGCTCCAGGAGTTTCTGGATTTCATTTTTGCGTTGGAATAACTGGGATGAGAATTCAAACAGAAAACTCTTTCTTTTCCCCAGGTGAGTCGTGTCTCCAGGTGTCCAATCCAAGCTGACACAGGTCAGAGGTGGATCCCACCTTTGGTTTTAACCTCATGATGCTTCTCAGAGTCTTTTCTCCTCACTTTGAGCTTGTCCAGCCTGGCACAGACAGACCGGGCTTGTTGGGTGGCTTTAAAAATCGAGGAGGTAGAAGAGGCATAAACAGGGAGGAAGATGCAAGAAGGGAGCCCAAAGCTCTTCATTCCCAGGTCTCTGAGCATCCTCCCTGTCTTGGCTCCAGGGGCAGGAGGGGCTGATGCCAGAACATTAGTAAATCCAGGGAGGAGCTCGTAATTCCTATCGATTCTCAACCAGGCAGCGCGAGGTGTATAAAAATGCTTGTTCTATCATTTAGAAAAATGGCAATGTTATGATAGGACTGATTGATTTTCCTCTTTAGGAATATTCATAAACACTGGTTCCAAGAACTGATAAATCTTTCCCCTGCGCCGAGTAAATCATTCCCTGGTGCTTCCCAGAGCTCCGAGGGCAAGAGGTGGGGGGATGTTATTCCCAATTCCTGTCAGAGGAGCTGGGAATGGGGGGAGTTTGGGGGTGCAGGGGCTTGGTGGCCAAATCACCCCAAACCAACCCTTCTTTCTGGGGAGACTTCAAAATCCCGTCCTTCCCATTGTATCCCTGGGTGGGGAATGAGGATGGAGACCTCCCTCAGGTTCCTTGAGTTCATCCAAAGGACTTTGGGCACAACTGGCCTCCAATTCCCACTACCTGCTTGGGTTTAAGGTGGAATGTTCTCCTATTCCGTGGATCTCCAGGCATCTGCACTCATCCAAGCCCCAAAATGTGGCCTCTAGGGTGGTTAACATAAGGTGGAGACACATTCTTTCCCATTTTTTTCCCACCTGAGCCTCCTCCCATCTTAAGGGAATGTTGTCTGGAAGTTCATCAAGAAGTGTTCACATCCCTGGAATTGTCCAAGGCCAGGCTGGATGGAGTTTGGAGCAACCTGGGATGGTGGAAGGTGTCCCTGCCCATGGCAGTGGTTGGAACAAGATGATCTTAACTTCTTTATTGATGATTTAGATGAGGGGATTGAGTCCATCAGCACCAAATTTGCTGATGACACCAAGTTGGGAGGGAGTGTCGACCTGCTGGAAGGCAGGAGGGACCTGGAGAGGGATCTGGACAGGCTGGAGGGATCTGGAGAAGGATCTGGACAGGCTGGAGGGCAGGAGGGCTCTGCAGAGGGATCTGGAGAGACTGGAGAGATGGGCTGATTGCAATGGGATGGAGTTCAACAAGGCCAAGTGCAGGTCCTGCCCTTTGGCCACCCCAAGCCCTGCAGCGCTCCAGGCTGGGCACAGAGTGGCTGGAGAGCAGCCAGGCAGAAAGGGACCTGGGGGGACTGAGGGACAGGAAGCTCAAGAGGAGCCAAGAGTGTGCCCAGGTGGCCAAGAAGGCCAATGGCATCCTGGCCTGGATCCAAAGTAGCGTGGCCAGCAGGCCCAGGGCAGTGAGCCTTCCCCTGGCCTCTGCCTTGGGGAGGCCACACCTTGAGTGTTGTGTTGAGTTCTGGGCCCCTGAGTTGAGGCAAGAGATTGAGGGGCTGGAGCGGGGCCAGAGAAGAGCAACGAGGCTGGAGAAGGGAGTGGAGCACAAGTGCTGTGGGGAGAGGCTGAGGGAGCTGGGGGTGTTTGTGCTGGAGAAGAGGAGGCTGAGAGGTGACCTCAGCACTGTCTGGAAGTGCCTGAAGGGAAGTTGTGGCCAGGTGGGGGTTGGTCCCTTCTCCCAGGCACTCAGCAATAGGACAAGGGGGCACGGGGGGCTCAAGCTCTGCCAGGGCAAATTGAAGTTGGAGAGCAGAAAAACCTTCTTTGCAGAGAGAGTGCTCAGGCATTGGAATGGGCTGCCCAGAGAGGGGGTGGATTCCCCATCCCTGGAGGTTTTTCAGCTGAGCTTGGCCGTGGCACTGAGTCCCATGATCTGGTAAAGGGACTGGAGTTGGCCCAAGGGTTGGACTTGATGATCTCAGAGGGCTTTTCCAACCCAATCCATTCTGTGATTCTATGATTCTGTCTTTGAGGTCCCTTCCAACTCAGACCATTCTATGATTTTAAAAGAAGAATTTATTCCCAAGAAAACCTGGGAGTGGCTGATCCTGGTGGATGGAATTTGGTGGCCCATGTTAAATTCCTCGAAATTCATTGGTTTGCTTTGGTTGAGGGGGAGTTTCTCCACCCTCTCCCCTGAGCTTGTGGGGGCACCGACTGGGTGATGGATCCCCTTCCTTCCTGCTGGTGTTTTCAGGATTTTGGGAGCTCAAATCCCTGGATGTGATGGCTGTGGACACAGACAGCCCTTCAATCCTCTCACATTGCCTTGTCCTTTTTCTGGCTGAGCATCTCTGCTTATGATCCAACAAACACCATTCCTGGGGAACATCCCTGGAAATACCCCCCCTCCCAGGATCCATTTCTCATGGATAGAAAATAGAAAATTAAAAAAAAAACTAAAAGAAGAGAGATAAATTGAAAAATTCTTACCTCTTTCATCAAAGGTTTGGAGAGAAAAAGGAGCTTTTTTAGGGATACTTGGTAAGATTAAGAAAACCAGGAATATTTTCAGGCTCAGGGAGTCTCTCCCTGGAAATGCCACCTCGTTCTAAGCTCGAGCTCATCCCAGCTATGGTCACATCACGACATCACCTGTGCAAATTGCTAGAACTGCAAAAGGAGTAAAAGGAAATACATTTTTTCCATGTCCAGGTCACTCCTGACATCTTGCCCAGAGATACTGAAATAATATAATATTGAAACAACGTGCTATTGAAAATGTGGTTGGGGTTTTTGGTTTTTTTGAGGTTTTCTTTTTGTTGTGTTTTTTTTTTTTTTCCCCAGCAGCAGGAGGGATATTTTGATACCTGAAGAGGAGTTTTATCCACCGAAGGGGAAGAAAAAAAATTAATAAAAAAAAAAAGGGAAAATACATGTGTGTGTCCTGGTAAAAAATATTAGCGATTTTTATTACCTTTTAGATTTTACTCCTGCACTAATCTATTTTAATGAGGTCAGCCTGCCTGGCACCAGGTACCTGGTCTAAGTGGAGTAGTTTAATGTCAGGATGAGGGAGGGAAGGAGCACCAGGGAGGGGGGGTCTGGTCGGGGGGGACACAGAAGGGTCTTATATCACCGAAAGTTACGGTGTAAAAATTGACTCGGTTTGCACATTTTTAACTGTATTTGAGATCGACAAAGAGTGTAATTATAAAAAGGGATATATCTGCTGGGATGGGCTGGGGGGAGGGATTTGATGAAGCCACTTTGAAAGCACCAGCTTTTCCACGGGAAAAAAATATGCTTATTAGTGCACAGTGAAGATTTATTGGGTGATATAATTATTTATTAGAATACGTGTTGTGGAAAAGGGACTATATTATCTATATATTTCCTGCATTATTGCTATAGAAAGTCAATATTAATAATCCTGCAATTTAAGATTAGGCTTTAGAAAGCCACTTTTACCTCTCTTCTTGTTCTTTAGGGAGTAGTTGCACATATTGCAGTTGGGAGATGGGAACATAACGAAGCTCTTCCTGAAAACCTGTAAATTTACACCAAAAAAGGTCTCTCCTGCTGGAGAAGGACCTAAAGCTGAGCCCAAACTGTTCACTAGGAGAGGTGCAGGGTCCAGCTTTCTCCAGCCCCTCATCTGGTCTTGGACATGAAAAATGATTTGTGGAATCAGGGAATGGTTTGGGGTTGGAAGGGACCTTAAAGATCATGGAGTTCCGCCCTCCTCCATGGGCAGGGGCACTTTCCACTGTGTCAGGCTGCTCAGAACTCCATCCAACCTGGCCTTGGACACTTCCAGGGATGGAGAATCCACAACTAAAACATGTCTACAGTTCTTTCATGGTCAAGAGAAAAGGGACGTGTCCTTTGAGAGAAGTTTCTGCTTCTCCTTCCTCCTCTTTTGCACCCGGTTGTTGGGGTTACAACCACTCAGTGCAGGTTTGGCCCTGCTGTCTTAGGTTTTGGGGTCCACCTGGGGCTTTGGGGTCCACCTGAGGCTTTGGGGTCCACCTGGATCTTTGGGGTCCACCTGGGGCTTTGGGGTCTACCTAAGGCTTTGGGGTCCACCTGGGGCTTTGTGGTCCACCTGGGGTTTTGGGGTCCACCTGGGGCTTTGGGGCCCAGCTGAGGCTTTGAGGTCCACCTGGGGCTTTGGGGTCCACCTGGAGCTTTGAGGTCCACCTGGGGCTTTCCAAACAGCCTCTGCCAGACCCTGTGGGATGACAGAAAAGGGTTTATTGCCGTTGCCACGTGATATTTGTCAATACACTGGACTGTTCCTTGCCATTGGATGCCTGTTTGGTGTTCTGTGCCTTGGGGAGAAGGGAGGGAGATGACAGAGCCCAGATTTGATATGGAATTTGATAGGCATTGATAGTGGAGATGGAGAAGTGACTGGAGGGATAAATAAGCCTGGGAAGTGGATCTGGGTGGACCCCACCTGTCTCAGAGAAAATTCAGGGTAATCTACAGCTCCTTCACACCCTTTGCTTTGCTGTCAGGGGCTGCCTGGCTTATTTTCTCTTTTCTGCTTTGCAGGATGAAGGAAACACCTTCCCTGCATCCAGACCATGGCAGAGTGACATGAGAGCATCAGATTCCCAGCAGACAGATGCTCCAGAACCCCTAAACTCTGCATTTAACCTCTCGCTGCTTTCTCTGCTCCCCATCACTCTTCAATGCCAACCACAAATCTATCTCTTAGAGATGTCCCCAAATCCTGGGAGGCTGAGTATGGAGAATCATAGAATGGATTGGGTTGGAAAAGACCTCCGAGATCATCAAGTCCAACCCTTGCTCCAACTCCAGTCCCTTTACCACATCATGGCACTCAGTGCCACGGCCAAGCTCACTTGAAAAACCTCCAGGGATGGGGAATCCACCCCCTCTCTGGGCAGCCCATTCCAATCCCTCAGCACTCTCTCTGCAAAGAAGTTTTTTCTGCTCNAAGACGGAATCCATCTGTGTTTCACTTTTTATTCAGGACCTGGCAGCACCAAGTCTTGTTTTTACTGTAAAGTCCAAGTAATAAACCCCGGGGAATTGTGCAACAAATTGCTTAACTTGCTGTTTTCCCTCCATCCTCTCCCCCCTCCCATTACACGACCCTCCCCCTGGGTTTGGCTGTTTATTGCCGGTGGAATCGATTCGAGAGCAAAACCCTTGGTGGGGGTTCCCTCCCCCCTCCCCTCTGCCCACCATCCACACCCTCTCTCCTCTCTCCCATCACCTCCTCACCTCGCTCCGACCCCCTCCCTCCCTCCTTCCCTCATTCCCTCCCTCCGCACCTTCCCGGAGCTGCGGCGAGCGCGGTCAATCCATCACCCTGTCAGCGCCGTGTGACAGCCCTTCATAAATGCACCACAATGAGCCCAAATCAGCAGCAGAGCAGCCCTCAGCCCAACCAATTTAGCAAAGCAGGCAACATCTGAGAAGCTGAGTCCTGGCGTGCCGGAGATTGAAATTGGGAAATTGGTTCTACTCCTCTTCGGCGGCGCTTTTCTTATTTATTTATTATTTTTTTTTTCCTCCCCCCCAAGTATACCTATACATTCTCTCCCTATATAGATATATATTTAAGGTAATTCTCTCCCACTTAAATCTCCAGTGCTTATTACAGATGGACAGTGTGGCCCAGTTGCTCTTTCTCTCTCTCTCTCTCTCTCTCTTCCCTTAACAGTGGTAGATTATGAGAGGGTTTTATTGGTAAACTTGCTTAGTCTGCAGGAACGTGCTGCCTTCAGCAGAGTGAGGCTCAGGGCAGGGCTGGGCTCTGGCTGCCACACCGAGCTCATCCTGCAGCTCTTTTGGGGGGCAGGTGGTTGATTCCTCCTTCTGGGGGCTCAAAATCACCTTCTGCAGCATCTCCGAGCCTTGGGGGAATGACCCATGTGGGGTGTGAGGGCTTCTTCCCACCTAGAGGGTAAAAAAAGGAGTTAATGCACATCCTCCAGGGGAGTTTGGGATGTCTGACCTCACTCTGGGAGCTCTCTGTAGTCAAAGGGCAGTGGAGATCACGTCACCCTGAAGAACAACATGTGCTCTGTCTGATGAACGGTGAGCTGAGCTCTGAGTGCCATCAGCCATAATGGGTTCAAAGATGGCACGGAGGGACATCCTCCCTTTCTTCAGGCACTTAGGGGAGATGAATCCCACATCCAGTTGGAAGTGGGAGCTTTCCAGAGCTGAGATGACCCTGTCGGAGCCTTTCTGTGGTGCTCCTGGTGGCTCTTTGGTGGGTGATTCCAAGGTGGTGGGTTTTGTGTTGACATGGATGGGGTGCAGGTCCCTGTTCTGAGCCAGCAGAAAGCTGGAAAAGGCAGATCCACATCCAAACTCTGTCTCCAGTCTTGAAGACTCAAGGTCAACCCCCCCTGAGACCTTTTCCCAGGGTTAGAACTGCACCTCCAGTGGAGGGAATATGGGACATGGCAGGAATTTGGGAGGTAAAAGGGTTGAAACAAAACAGAGGGATGGAGGTGGAGCATCAGACAACACTCTCAGGCACAGGGTGGGATTCTTGGGGTGTCCTGGGAAGGGCCAGGAGTTGGACTTGATGATCCTCATGGGTTCCTTCCAACTCAGCATATTCTATGATTCTAAGAGGTGTGTCGTGGGATGTTGTGGGTGTTGCAGCTTCACCAGGGTTAAAAAAATAACAACAACAACAACAACAAAAAAACAAATCAGGAAAAAGAAAACCTGGATATTTTGAGCTGGGAAAAATCCATGAAGGGCTCTGAAATACGAGAACCGCCTCTGGCTCAGCAGTTGCAAAGTGAACAGTTTTAAAGCAAGGAGGGGATTTGGGGGAGTTTGCACTCAGATCATCTTGAGTTTATACTCTGTGAGATCCTGCTGGGGGATGAGCTCTGAGGCTGAGCTGCTCTGGCCTTTCTCAGGAGGTGACATGAATGCCATGAGATTCCTGAGGTGTTTGATGGAAAGAGGCCACTCTTGCTTTTAGTAGTTCCCATCCTGTGACTGCTGGCAATGCCACGTGCCAGATATGTGGCAAATAACCTTTTCAACACTCCAAATAATGCTGGGTGGCCAATTCTGAGCCAGGCAGGGGACAGGATATCATTGACCTGCTGGAGAGAGTCCAGAGGAGGCACCAAGAGAGATGGGAGAAAAGGCTGGGAGGGTTGGGATTGTCCAGCCTGGTGAAGGAAAGGTGTTGAGGTGACCTAACTGTGGCCTTGTAGGACATGAAGGAGCTACAGGAAGGACGGAGAGAGACTATTGACAAGATCCTGGAGTGACAGGACACAGGGAATGGCTTCAAACTGACTGAGAGAAGGTTTAGATGGATTTTGGGAAGGAATTCTTGGCTGTGAGGGTGGGGAGGCCCTGGCACAGGTTGCCCAGTGGCTGTCTCATCCCTGGAAGTGTCCCAGGTCGGGTTTGTTGGAGCTCTGAGCAACCTGGGATAGTGGAAGGTGCCTATGGAATGAGCTTGGAATGAGACAACATTTCAGGTCCCTTCCAACCCAAACCATTCCATGATTCTGTGATGTATTCAAACCAGGAATTCACATGCATGGAAAAGGCTCCACTCAGGCAGCTTCTCTCCCAAAGGAAAAGCCTCTGCCACCACCTAAACCTAAAACCAAATCACCATGTGAAGCTGAATGACAACAAAGACTCATAGAATGGTTTGGGTTGGGAGGGACATTCCTTCACTCATCCCATTGAGGGAAAGGATAAGAGGGAATGGCTTCAAACTGTCAGAGAGAAGGTTTAGATGGATTTTGGGAAGGAATTCTTGGCTGGGAGGGTGGGGAGGCCCTGGCACAGGGTTGTCCCATCCCTGGAAGTGTCCAAGGCCGGGTTTGTTTGAGCTCTGAGCAACCCAGGATAGTGGAAGGAGCCCATGGAATGGGGTTGGAATGAGACAACCTTTCAGGTCCCTTCCAACCCAAACCAATCCATGATTTGATGACTTGTATTCAATCCAGGAATTCACATACATGGAAAATGTTCCACTCAGGCAGCTTCTCTCCCAAAGGAAAAGCCCCTGGCACCACCTAAAACTAAAACCAAATCACCATGTGAAGCTGAATGACAACAAAGACTCATAGAATGGTTTGGGTTGGGAGGGACATTCCTTCACTCATCCCATTGAGGGAAAGGATAAGAGGGAATGGCTTCAAACTGTCAGAGAGAAGGTTTAGATGGATTTTGGGAAGGAATTCTTGGCTGGGAGGGTGGGGAGGCCCTGGCACAGGGTTGTCCCATCCCTGGAAGTGTCCAAGGCCGGGTTTGTTTGAGCTCTGAGCAACCCAGGATAGTGGAAGGAGCCCATGGAATGGGGTTGGAATGAGACAACCTTTAGGGTCCCTTCAAACCCAAACCATTCCATGATTCGATGACTTGTATTCAAACCAGGAATTCACGTGCATGGAAAAGGCTCCACTTAGGCAGCTTCTCTCCCAAAGGAAAAGCCCCTGGCAGCACCTAAAACTAAAACCAAATCACCATGTGAAGCTGAATGACAACAAAGACTCATAGAGTGGTTTGGGTTGGGAGGGACATTCCTTCACTCATCCCATGGAGGGACAGGACAAGAGGGAATGGCTTCAAAGTGGCAGAAGGTTTAGATGGATATTGGGAAGGAATTCTTGGCTGTGAGGGTGGGGAGGCCCTGGCACAGGTTGCCCAGTGGCTGTCCCATCCCTGGATGTGTCCAAGGCCAGGTTAGTTGGAGCAGGACAAGGAGGAAGCAGGACATGAAGCTGATCCCACTCCAGCAGGCGAGACGAACTTGGATCTTCTTAGCTCCAGGGTCACCCCCACATACAGTTTCCTGACCTCTTTTTTTGTGACATGGATGGCTTTGGAAGCACAAAATGACCCGAATTCCTCTCAGCCAAACTGCACAATATTCCTTGTTCACCTCTTGCCACCTCAGCCATTAGACAATGAGCTTCCCTAAGAGCCCTCTCGCCGGCGATCACTCATCCCGGGGAAATCGTGGAGAGAGGCAGATAATTAATTGTTGCAAGTCACTAAAAAAATGATCATCCTTTGCAGAGAATTACCACGATGTTCTGCAGAAATGTTAATGCTCACAGCCATAAAATGAATGGGGAGCTACAGCACCAGCTGCCAGGAGGGCTGTGAGTTATAATCCCACAACTGGATGCGGAGAGACGCAGCTTCCAGACGTTTCTGGAGAGGGGGAAATGCAAATTCACTGGGTAGCAGTTTAATTTTATGATTATTTTTCTCTGCCCCGGAGTCCACAATTGCCTATTAATGACTGAACCAGGAATAGGAAGGGTTTTGCTGATCCCAGCTCGGCGTGAAGAGGAGCCTTCATGTTTATTTCCCATCTGGCTACTGGGATTTTACTCCAAACAGTTGGATAAAAGGACTCAGAAAGCCGTGGCCGGACTGTCAGGGTTGTATTCCATTGTCTCCCTGGGATTTCTGGAACAGCAGGGGGAGAAAATGAAAATTAACCGGTCTGAGAGTTAATTGCTGAGAGTTCCCAGCTCTTTATAAGCTCCCCAACCAATAACCAGTTGAGGCAGCTACAAAGGTGGGCTGAACAAAACCCTCGTCCCCATATCCCAATAAATTCCGTGCAGGGAGGCTGAGGGAGTGGATCTGGTGGATCCCTGAAGGTTTGGCTTTGGAGGCAGGAGAAGTCCTGACTTTGCACTGCCCACAGTGCTAACACTGCAGATTCCAGAGCCCAGCTGAAGTGGGCAGGTGTAAAGAAGGACACGGGGTGTTTTTGGAAGGCATTTCCCTCCTCCCTCTGCTAGATAAGACCTGACATATTTATTGATTTCCATTCGTTATGGACCAGCGTTTGCCTCACTTAGTGTTGCTCCACAAATGGAACGAGGAGATGACTCAGATCGCAGCTGGTTTCCCAAATTTGGCTTGTTTTGGTTTTTTGCCTTTTTTTTTTTTTTTTTTAATTCAAGGTTTGGGCAGTTTCCAAATGATTCGCTCTTGGCCTTCTCTTCCATGCCTGGATTCCAGTGACTTCAGCTCCAAGAAATGGGGTGGGTTTCCTGGCTCTCACACTGCTTTCCTGCAGGGAGGTTTGCAAGTGAGGACAGGCACCTTCTCCCTTCTCTCCCAAACAGGATTTTGTTTTGGTCACACAGTTGTTTTTGAATCCATCTGTGGATCCAGCAGAGAAGAAAACAATTTTTCCCTTTCAGCAGGAATCCAAGATCCAGCTTATCCATGTCATATGCCAAGGAAAGCCACTGATCAGCTGGTTAGATGAAATTTGCTGGGTGCAGGTTGGAAAAGCAGGATGAGAAGAGTAGAAAGAGCAGAAGTGGAGATGTAATTTCCATTTTGGGTGCAAAGGTAGATTTCAAGCCAAGCAGCCAAAACCAGGAAGACACAGAGTTGTAACTACAGGAAGATATTGCAGGAATTAGGGTTGTTTGAAATCAAATGGAAAAGCAGCCAGAGGGAGGGAAGGGTTTTCTCTCTCTGTCTCTGGTGGGCAGGTTAGAAGATGATGCAGCAATAAAGATTTGGGCGAGACTTTGGGCAAAGGTCCATCCATGGAATGAGAGAAGGAATGTCTGGGAAGGGGAGGAATCTTAAACATTGGGAGAGTTCAGGACCAGGTCAGGCAAAACGCCTCCTAAGGGCAAAGAGGAGCAAGAATGACTACAAAGAGTCATGGAATGGTTTGGGTTGGAAAGGACTACCAAGATCTCCCAGTGCCATTCCCTTCACTATCCCAGGTTGCTCCAAGCCCCATCCAACCTGGTCTTGGAGACTCCCAGGGATGAGGCGGCCACAGCCTCTGGGCAACCTGTGCCAGGGCCTGCCCACCCTCCCAGGGAAGAATTCCTTCCCATTATCCCATCTAACCCTGAGAAGCCATTCCCTGTGTCCTGTCCCTCCATGCCTTGTCCCAAATCCTTCTCCAGCTCTCCTGGAGCCCCTTTAGGCACTGGAAGGGACACTGAGGTCTCCCTGGAGACTTTTCTTCTCCAGGCTGAACACCCCCAGCTCTCCCAGAGAAGAGGATCTTCATCCCTCTCCATGACCCTACAGTGCCCACCTCACCCCTCTTTTCCAGGGTTTACAGGCTGTTTTTCCACGTAACCACAACCCAACCATAAATCAGCCCTCACACAGTCAGCCCTTTGGTTCCTGCTCATCAAAGCCAGATCCAGAGGCCTGAGGGAGCTTCCTGACTCCGTGGCTGATCCCTCCTCAGTCCTCTGAGCTCTAATGAGCCACCTGTGAGGAGCAAAGAGACAGGTGGAGGTACTTTGCTGTGTTGAGGTGACACAAACGTGTCACTGGTGCTTCCTTTGATGGCATCTCAGCTGGAGGTGTGCTGCAGGGATGCTCAGCTTGTTTGGGATTTGTAATTTCTGCCCCTCTTCCTTATCAGGCTTTGACATGTGACAGCAACTGGTGTCACCCTCTGGAAAGAGAAATCATGGAAAGCCACACCAGCAAAGGAGCGAAGTCTTATCTGTGACCCTCCCACTGCTGTTCAGGGCAGGGAGGTGGCACTAAAGATGGGCAGCAGGGGCAGAGGACAGGCAGGAATGCTCAAAAAACAAGGATATCACCCTTCAAAGCCAATAGTGACAGACCTACCAAAAGGGAGCTCCTCTACTTGCTCCTTTCTCCAGGTGGGGCAGCTCACAGGTCCCAGGAATCTCTTCCCTCATGTGGAAACAATCCCTGCAAATGTCACAGTCTTCCCTACCATCACAGATCCATCAACATTTTCCAGTCCAAGATCCCAAGTCCCTGCTCCAGTCTCTGCCCAGGAAGGACAGGGATACCTTTGGGAGTTGAGATCATCTCTTCCTTTATATCCAGGGGAGACACCACCCCTAGAAACCCACCCAGGATGTACCACGTGGAACTCCAGCTACACATCAAACCCCCTGCAGCATTCCAGGCTGGGCACAGAGTGGCTGGAGAGCAGCCAGGCAGAAAGGGACCTGGGGGGACTGAGGGACAGGAAGCTCAAGAGGAGCCAAGAGTGTGCCCAGGTGGCCAAGAAGGCCAATGGCATCCTGGCCTGGATCCAAAGTAGCGTGGCCAGCAGGCCCAGGGCAGTGAGCCTTCCCCTGGCCTCTGCCTTGGGGAGGCCACACCTTGAGTGTTGTGTTGAGTTCTGGGCCCCTGAGTTGAGGCAAGAGATTGAGGGGCTGGAGCGGGGCCAGAGAAGAGCAACGAGGCTGGAGAAGGGAGTGGAGCACAAGTGCTGTGGGGAGAGGCTGAGGGAGCTGGGAGTGTTTGTGCTGGAGAAGAGGAGGCTGAGAGGTGACCTCAGCACTGTCTGGAAGTGCCTGAAGGGAAGTTGTGGCCAGGTGGGGGTTGGTCTCTTCTCCCAGGCACTCAGCAATAGGACAAGGGGGCACGGGGGGCTCAAGCTCTGCCAGGGGAAATTGAAGTTGGAGAGCAGAAAAAACTTCTTTGCAGAGAGAGTGCTGAGGGATTGGAATGGGCTGCCCAGAGAGGGGGTGGATTCCCCATCCCTGGAGGTTTTTCAGCTGAGCTTGGCCGTGGCACTGAGTGCCATGATCTGGTAAAGGGAGTGGAGTTGGCCCAAGGGTTGGACTTGATGATCTCGGAGGTCTTTCCCAACCCAATCCATTCTATGATTCTATGATTTTGGGGTCTTCCAGAATCTTGGAAGAGCTGAAAAGAGGAAACCACACAAGCTGAGCAGCAGGACTGGGATCCTGGGTGGGACCATTGGGCTGGATACTGGCAGATGTGGCTGAGATGAAGCTGGAGAAGGTGGGATCTGTATGACAGTGGTGGGATAGGTAAAGAACTTGTAGACAGTGAAAGGACAGTGGCCAAGAGGGGAAACACAAGGCTGAAGGGAAGGGAACTAGTGGAGTTCCTTAAGGAAATCCTTGGAACCACTTTTCCTTCATCGTTTTCTGGGTGACTCCAATTCCAAGGGTCCACCGTCTGCTGGTGAGGTGAGCTTAGGAGGCAAACCTCACGTCTAGGGATGACCCTGGACAAGGAGAAATGGGGGGGAAATGTAATTATGCAAAGCACAACCTGAGGCACATATGGAATTACAACCAGATTCTGTTAAAACCTGTGAAAAAAAGGGGGAAGCTGAATTCACCCTCTGACTGGATGATGTCACTACATGTGACCACGAAAAGAGGTGAATGTCACTGTAAGATAAACCAGAGCAGGAATTTTTCTTGGGATTGGTGAAGAGAGAATGTTTTAGCGTGAGGTCACTTTGGCAGAGCCGATATTCATAGAATCATAGAATGGATTGGGTTGGAAAAGACCTCCAAGATCA
>VWZD01012713.1:67418-98010 GCA_013396695.1 Sakesphorus luctuosus
CCCTCCCCCAGCCCCATCTGCCCCTCCCCACCCCCACAACCCCTGAGATTTATGAGCCAGCCTTGCATTATGAGGTGAGTGACTTATCGCTCTGTCAGGGCGAGCGTTTTAAGACAGAATTATATGGGAGAGGGAAAAGATTTTTACCAAATTAATGAAAAATCAATCCAGCCTCAAAAATCCATTAATGGTCATAATGCACTGGTTACAGATAGAGAGATACTGCAGAATCCAATAGTGCCTGTTAAATACCTCTCCTGGAATGGAGCGTCTGGGATATAACTCATTCATTAGGCTGCCCATGTTTACTTTTTAAAGTGACACCAAGCCCTGTCCCTGCAGGACTCCATGCAGCATTTATAAGCCCACATTCCCCCAGTGCCCATCTCTGGGGCCAGCCTGGCCTGGGCTGAAGGAATTGATTCCTCCATTCCCTTTTTCCCCCCCCTTCCTTGATGAGGCAAGGCTGGAATGACTCTGTTCCTACAGCTGATGGTTTCCACCCTTCCCTAAGCATTGGCTTTCACCCCAAAATGCTCTCCAGAGGTCTGACCTGTAGCTGAGTGTGTCTTCTCTCCACTTTCCTTAGTCTTAGTTTAGTGCTTGGCTTAATCACTCCCCTCATCCAACAGCAGCAACGCTAATCCTGGGACTGATCCTGCTCCATGCCCAGTGACTCTGGGAAGCCTGGGAATGCTGCTGGTGCCTCCCCATCCCTCAGCTTTCTCAGGCATTTGCTCTCAGCCAGATCATAAAATCATAGAATGGACTGGGTTGGAAAAGCCCTCTGAGATCATCAAGTCCAACCCTTGCTCCAACTCCAGTCCCTTTACCACATCATGGCACTCAGTGCCACGGCCAAGCTCAGCTGAAAAACCTCCAGGGATGGGGAATCCACCCCCTCTCTGGGCAGCCCATTCCAATCCCTGAGCACTCTCTCTGCAAATGATTTTTTTCTGCTCTCCAACTTCAATTTCCCCTGGCAGAGCTTGAGCCCCCCGTGCCCCCTTGTCCTATTGGTGAGTGCCTGGAAGAAGAGACCAACCCCCACGTGGGTAGAACTTCTCTTCAAGTTCTGCCAGGGGAAATTGAAGTTGGAGAGCAGAAAAAAATCATTTGCAGAGAGAGTGCTCAGGGATTGGAATGGGCTGCCCAGGGAGGGGGTGGATTCCCCATCCCTGGAGGTTTTTAAGGTGAGCTTGGCCGTGGCACTGAGTGCCATGATGTGGTAAAGGGACTGGAGTTGGAGCAAGGGTTGGACTTGATGATCTCAGAGGTCTTTTCCAACCCAATACATTCTATGATTCTATGTTTCTATGAAATGCCTCACACTTTGGAATGTCATGGCAGCTGCAGGATGTTGGAAAATCTTGGAGATGGAAGAGAACGTGTTTTCTTCCTGTAAAGTGCCCAATCTGAAGAGGAGATAACTTCTCCAAGGAGATCATTGCCCAGCATGAGGATGAACTGCTCCCACTGCCTGGTGTGTCCTGACCACAGGCTGGAATGGGGGAGGAATTCTGCTTTTCCCAAGAAACCAAACCACTGCTCAGCAGAGTGAAGTCAGACAAGAGAGACTCTGATTTCACACCCTCAAAATGACAACATTCCCCTTGAGGGGGGGTCTCGGTGGTTGCTCATGTTCTGAGGATCTCCAGAGGTCACTGGATCAGGTGCATCCAGCTCCAGCTGTGCCCTGACACATCAGGAAACCACGCTGGATGTTGCTGCTCTTCATCAAACCTGGAAAAATCTCCTCCTCCTGCTGTCACAGAAAAACACAGAATGTCAAACCTCATTTCAGAGATTCCACTGAATATTCTGGGTTGGGAAGGACCCACCAATCTTGTCTTGTCTCCGAGCCACAGGCGAGTTGTGTGTTTGGTGCTGCTCCAATCTCTGCTCCCTTTGCTTCCCAATCTTGTATTTCCTTCACCTGCCACCCATCCCTTCCTGATTTCCTCTGAGGAAAGGTGGGATTAACACCTGGATAGAGTCAGCTCCACTCATCACCCCTGCTAAATGTCATAACCACACGTGGGGGTTTTGTTTCCTTGAAATCTTTTAAAAAGCAATAAAAGGCCCCAGAACACTCGGAGCACCGACCATCCAACAAAGTGACAGCCTGTCAAAGCTGCCTCCCTGAGAAAACCCTGGGCCCAGCAGATTTTAAGCAGGGAAATTTATTCCGGCGTCGCTCATCCCTCGGAGTGAGTAATGGCCGTGGCTCCTCTTTTGCATCAAGCCCGGAACGCGCCGCGGTGCTCAAACGAGCGGATCGGCCTCAAACGGGACCATCCATCATCCAGAACAGGCAGAGGAGACAACAGGCACCAAAAAAAAAACAAGGAAAAGAGGGGAAAAAAAATTAAGTTGTGGGTTTTTATCCCAAGCTTAAATGATCTGGGCCATCAATATGACACGACAGGCTGCGGAGCGCGGCGTTCCCTCAGCTCCAGGATCTCCAGGAAAGAGGCTCTATTAACTGCTCACCTTCTCTGCTGGGGTTTCCCACTTCCAGTCCCTTCTCCAGGGCGTTTTTTCAAGGGGGTTTCATGCCCTTGGTTGTTCTGAGGTTGTGTTGTGTTTCTAGGCTGGGATTAGAGCAGGAGGGCAGGATGAGGAGCGGAGGATGAAATCTTCTGAGCAGAACTTCCTGCCCTGCTTCTCCAATCCCAGCGCAGAAACCCAACCCAACCTCAGCTCCACCAGGGGCATGAAAAAAAATTAAGTTGTGGGTTTTTATCCCAAGCTTAAACGATCTGGGCCATCAATATGACACGACAGGCTGCGGAGCGCGGCGTTCCCTCAGCTCCAGGATCTCCAGGAAAGCAGCTTTATTAACCAATCACCTTCTCTGCTGGGGTTTTCCACTTCCAGCCCCTTCTCCAGGGAACTTTCTGAGGGTTTCATGCCTTTGGTTGTTCTGAGGTTGGGTTGGTTTGTGTTTCTAGGCTGGGTTTAGGGAAGGAGGGCAGGATGAGGAGCGGAGGATGAAATCTTCTGAGCAGAACTTCCTGCCCTCCTTCTGTAATCCCAGCCTAGAAACCCAACCCAACTCAACCTCAGCTCAACTAGGGGTATGAAAACCTCCCAGAAAAACTTTCTGGAGAAGGGATTGGAAGTGGGAAACCCCAGCGGAGAAGGTGACTGGTCAATAGAGCCTCTTTCCTGAAGATCCTGGAGCTGAGGGAACATCGCGCTCTGCAGCCTGTCGTGTCATATTGATGGCCCAGATCATTTAAGCTTGGGATAAACACCCGCAAATTAAGTTTTTTTCATGCCCCTGGTGGAGCTGAGGTTGGGTTGGGTTGGGTTTCTAGGCTAGGATTGGAGCAGAAGGGCAGGATGAGGAGTGGAGGATGAGCAGAACTTCCTGCCCCTGGAGGTGGGTTGGGATTGGGTTTCACTGGAGGTGGTTTTCACAGGTAACTCCAGATTTGCTGTGTTATTTTTGCCACAGTTGCAGCTTGACTTTGGTTTGACTGCACTTTGGGTGTTCATCCATCCCTGGGAAGTGTCCAAGGCCAGGTTGGATGGGGCTTGGAGAAACCTGGTCTGGTGGAAGGTGTTCCTGCCATGGCAGAGGAGTTGGAACCTGCTCAGGTTGATCCTGGCTCTCACGTCCAACCAAAGATTGCAATCCAATGTCTGAAGTGGAGGCACCTCACCTAGTGGAGGTTCCAACCCAACCATTCTGGGATTCTTCCACTACTCAAGCTTGGAGGAGATGATCCTTGCAGAGGAATGAGCTGTCACAGACCCCTCTTCTTTCCAAGTCTGTATCCCACAGGATTAGTCCTAACAGTCCTAGATCTTTGCAGGTCCCGGATCCTTCTTTTTGTCTTGTTCTCTTCCCTCAAACTCACAGAATCTTTGATGTTGGAAAAGACCTCCAAGATCATCAAGCCCAACCTTTGACCCACCATCACTAGACCAGAGCACTGAGTGCCATGTCCAGTCTTTCCTTGACCAGCTCCAGGGATTGTGACTCCACCACCTACCTGGGAAAGATCCTGAACTTCACCATGTCGTGGTCGCTGCAGCTGAAGGAAACACCCTCTGTGACTTCCCCAAGAGGAAAGCCATTGACTCAGGGACTGTGTGTGTGGCTTCTTCACACACCAGGTGGGACTACAGGCTGAACTCGTGACACAGTCCCTGCCCAGTTTGATCCCAGCTCCCAGACCCAATTGAAGGTTGCAATCCAGTGCCTGAAGTGGAGACACCTCACTTGGGGCTTCTGTCTATTCCCTGCCAGTCCCTTCCAAGGAGCAGGAATAAACTCCACAGAGATGGACCAGTGATGGAACCAGGTTGTTCTTGATGGTGTTACAGGATGGTAGTGGTGGAGTGTCCAGTTTTGGGCCCCTCAGGACAATTGAAGGACTGGAGTGAGTCCAGGGAAGGGTCTGGAGCACCAGGAGCAGCTGAGGGAGCTGGGAATGCTCAGCCTGGAAAAAAAAGGAGGCTCAGGGGTGACCTTCTCACTCTACAACTCCCTGACAGGATGGGACAGCCAGGTGGGATCAGGCTCTGCTCCCAGGGAACAAGGGGCAGGACCAGAGGAAATGACCTCAAGCTGTGCCAGAGGAGGTTCAGGCTGGACATCAGGAGGAGTTTCTTCATGGAAAGGGTTTTCAAGGATTGGAAGGGGCTGCCCAGGGAGGTGGTGGAGTCTCCACTCCTGGAGGTGTCCAAGAAACAACTGGATGTGGCACTCAGTGCTGTGGGCTGGGTGACAAGGTGGGGATCAGTCACAGGTTGGACTGGATGGTCTTGGAGGCCTTTTCCAACCTAAATGATTCTGAGATTCTGTAAAACACCACCAGCCCTGGCAGCAAAACTCTCACCTTCTTTCCAGTGAGTCTCAAAAGCAGGAGGTGCAGGTGTGATGGAGCTGAAACACCTGACTCTGAGTTTGGCAAGGTGAGCACAGAGGAGGACTTTTCCAGGAGGTGACAGAGACACAGCCAGGCGGTCACAGCTGCAGCCTGAAGGTCTGCCCTTCGTTCTGGGCACAGGTGTGATCCTCCCTCCTCCCTCCCTGCTGGGACCTTGCCAGGTCCTCACACTCAGCCCCATCACGTGTAACACAACCGTGGCCACCAGCAGGGCAGTTCCAGGGGCTGCAGGGATCAGGGTTTTATTTAGAAGTGCTGACAGGGAAGGAGCTCAGATCCAGCACCACGGGCAGGAACATCTCGTGGGTCTTAATCCCCTGAGAGTTTTGACAGCGAAACCAAAATCAAAACAAGNTAACTCCAGATTTGCTGTGTTATTTTTGCCACAGTTGCAGCTTGACTTTGGTTTGACTGCACTTTGGGTGTTCATCCATCCCTGGGAAGTGTCCAAGGCCAGGTTGGATGGGGCTTGGAGAAACCTGGTCTGGTGGAAGGTGTTCCTGCCATGGCAGAGGAGTTGGAACCTGCTCAGGTTGATCCTGGCTCTCACGTCCAACCGAAGATTGCAATCCAATGTCTGAAGTGGAGGCACCTCACCTAGTGGAGGTTCCAACCCAACCATTCTGGGATTCTTCCACTACTCAAGCTTGGAGGAGATGATCCTTGCAGAGGAATGAGCTGTCACAGACCCCTCTTCTTTCCAAGTCTGTATCCCACAGGATTAGTCCTAACAGTCCTAGATCTTTGCAGGTCCCGGATCCTTCTTTTTGTCTTGTTCTCTTCCCTCAAACTCACAGAATCTTTGATGTTGGAAAAGACCTCCAAGATCATCAAGCCCAACCTTTGACCCACCATCACTAGACCAGAGCACTGAGTGCCACGTCCAGTCTTTCCTTGAACAGCTCCAGGGATTGTGACTCCACCACCTACCTGGGAAAGATCCTGAACTTCACCATGTCGTGGTCGCTGCAGCTGAAGGAAACACCCTCTGTGACTTCCCCAAGAGGAAAGCCATTGACTCAGGGACTGTGTGTGTGGCTTCTTCACACACCAGGTGGGACTACAGGCTGAACTCGTGACACAGTCCCTGCCCAGTTTGATCCCAGCTCCCAGACCCAATTGAAGGTTGCAATCCAGTGCCTGAAGTGGAGACACCTCACTTGGGGCTTCTGTCTATTCCCTGCCAGTCCCTTCCAAGGAGCAGGAATAAACTCCACAGAGATGGACCAGTGATGGAACCAGGTTGTTCTTGATGGTGTTACAGGATGGTAGTGGTGGAGTGTCCAGTTTTGGGCCCCTCAGGACAATTGAAGGACTGGAGTGAGTCCAGGGAAGGGTCTGGAGCACCAGGAGCAGCTGAGGGAGCTGGGAATGCTCAGCCTGGAAAAAAAAGGAGGCTCAGGGGTGACCTTCTCACTCTACAACTCCCTGACAGGATGGGACAGCCAGGTGGGATCAGGCTCTGCTCCCAGGGAACAAGGGGCAGGACCAGAGGAAATGACCTCAAGCTGTGCCAGAGGAGGTTCAGGCTGGACATCAGGAGGAGTTTCTTCATGGAAAGGGTTTTCAAGGATTGGAAGGGGCTGCCCAGGGAGGTGGTGGAGTCTCCACTCCTGGAGGTGTCCAAGAAACAACTGGATGTGGCACTCAGTGCTGTGGGCTGGGTGACAAGGTGGGGATCAGTCACAGGTTGGACTGGATGGTCTTGGAGGCCTTTTCCAACCTAAATGATTCTGAGATTCTGTAAAACACCACCAGCCCTGGCAGCAAAACTCTCACCTTCTTTCCAGTGAGTCTCAAAAGCAGGAGGTGCAGGTGTGATGGAGCTGAAACACCTGACTCTGAGTTTGGCAAGGTGAGCACAGAGGAGGACTTTTCCAGGAGGTGACAGAGACACAGCCAGGCGGTCACAGCTGCAGCCTGAAGGTCTGCCCTTCGTTCTGGGCACAGGTGTGATCCTCCCTCCTCCCTCCCTGCTGGGACCTTGCCAGGTCCTCACACTCAGCCCCATCACGTGTAACACAACCGTGGCCACCAGCAGGGCAGTTCCAGGGGCTGCAGGGATCAGGGTTTTATTTAGAAGTGCTGACAGGGAAGGAGCTCAGATCCAGCACCACGGGCAGGAACATCTCGTGGGTCTTAATCCCCTGAGAGTTTTGACAGCGAAACCAAAATCAAAACAAGAAGAAACTTTCCATCTCTTCCCTAAATGCTCTGCTCTCATAGAGGTGTTTCAATGGATGGGGTTTGTCTCTTGTAGGCAGGAGGGAGATGAGTTGGTGGGTGGTTTTGGTCACTATGGGCCACCCTCACCCAGGGTATGCAGAAGGTCAAGGAGACCTCAATGTGCTTTTCTGGCTCAAAATCTCTTGCCCTGTCTCAGCACTTTGGCTTTGCCCAGCCCAAAGCAGCAGCCAAGATGTGAGTGATGTTGCACAAACCCCTTGTGAGCCCTCCTGTTCCTGGTGACAGTGACCTGAGGGGGCTGGCAGGGGATTTGTCACCTGCAGAGCCCCATGCAGGGGATCTGTGGTGATGTGGAGCTCCCTGTGGAGGATCCTGGTGACGTCTCTCCCCCTCCTCATCCCCACGAGCTTCTAAGATGCTTTCAGGGACTTGCACAGTGATGTAAATCCCAAGAGGAGCCTGACAAGTTTCCCCACTGACTGCAGACACATTCCCACCACTCCAAGCACCTGGCTTTGGCCCTTCCTAATCCTGGGGAGACCCTGGAGAGGTTGAGATGCTGCAGTCCAAAAATAGACATGCCAATCACAGGCATAGAAAGAGAATCACAGGATGGTTTGGGCTTAAAGGGAACTTAAATCTGTGTCTTTCCACCCACCTGCCAAGGGAAGGGACACCTCCCACTTGTCCAGGTTTCTCCAAGCCCTGTCCAGCCTGGCCTTGGACANCTTTTTGTCTTGTTCTCTTCCCTCAAACTCACAGAATCTTTGATGTTGGAAAAGACCTCCAAGATCATCAAGCCCAACCTTTGACCCACCATCACTAGACCAGAGCACTGAGTGCCACGTCCAGTCTTTCCTTGAACAGCTCCAGGGATTGTGACTCCACCACCTACCTGGGAAAGATCCTGAACTTCACCATGTCGTGGTCGCTGCAGCTGAAGGAAACACCCTCTGTGACTTCCCCAAGAGGAAAGCCATTGACTCAGGGACTGTGTGTGTGGCTTCTTCACACACCAGGTGGGACTACAGGCTGAACTCGTGACACAGTCCCTGCCCAGTTTGATCCCAGCTCCCAGACCCAATTGAAGGTTGCAATCCAGTGCCTGAAGTGGAGACACCTCACTTGGGGCTTCTGTCTATTCCCTGCCAGTCCCTTCCAAGGAGCAGGAATAAACTCCACAGAGATGGACCAGTGATGGAACCAGGTTGTTCTTGATGGTGTTACAGGATGGTAGTGGTGGAGTGTCCAGTTTTGGGCCCCTCAGGACAATTGAAGGACTGGAGTGAGTCCAGGGAAGGGTCTGGAGCACCAGGAGCAGCTGAGGGAGCTGGGAATGCTCAGCCTGGAAAAAAAAGGAGGCTCAGGGGTGACCTTCTCACTCTACAACTCCCTGACAGGATGGGACAGCCAGGTGGGATCAGGCTCTGCTCCCAGGGAACAAGGGGCAGGACCAGAGGAAATGACCTCAAGCTGTGCCAGAGGAGGTTCAGGCTGGACATCAGGAGGAGTTTCTTCATGGAAAGGGTTTTCAAGGATTGGAAGGGGCTGCCCAGGGAGGTGGTGGAGTCTCCACTCCTGGAGGTGTCCAAGAAACAACTGGATGTGGCACTCAGTGCTGTGGGCTGGGTGACAAGGTGGGGATCAGTCACAGGTTGGACTGGATGGTCTTGGAGGCCTTTTCCAACCTAAATGATTCTGAGATTCTGTAAAACACCACCAGCCCTGGCAGCAAAACTCTCACCTTCTTTCCAGTGAGTCTCAAAAGCAGGAGGTGCAGGTGTGATGGAGCTGAAACACCTGACTCTGAGTTTGGCAAGGTGAGCACAGAGGAGGACTTTTCCAGGAGGTGACAGAGACACAGCCAGGCGGTCACAGCTGCAGCCTGAAGGTCTGCCCTTCGTTCTGGGCACAGGTGTGATCCTCCCTCCTCCCTCCCTGCTGGGACCTTGCCAGGTCCTCACACTCAGCCCCATCACGTGTAACACAACCGTGGCCACCAGCAGGGCAGTTCCAGGGGCTGCAGGGATCAGGGTTTTATTTAGAAGTGCTGACAGGGAAGGAGCTCAGATCCAGCACCACGGGCAGGAACATCTCGTGGGTCTTAATCCCCTGAGAGTTTTGACAGCGAAACCAAAATCAAAACAAGAAGAAACTTTCCATCTCTTCCCTAAATGCTCTGCTCTCATAGAGGTGTTTCAATGGATGGGGTTTGTCTCTTGTAGGCAGGAGGGAGATGAGTTGGTGGGTGGTTTTGGTCACTATGGGCCACCCTCACCCAGGGTATGCAGAAGGTCAAGGAGACCTCAATGTGCCTTTCTGGCTCAAAATCTCTTGCCCTGTCTCAGCACTTTGGCTTTGCCCAGCCCAAAGCAGCAGCCAAGATGTGAGTGATGTTGCACAAACCCCTTGTGAGCCCTCCTGTTCCTGGTGACAGTGACCTGAGGGGGCTGGCAGGGGATTTGTCACCTGCAGAGCCCCATGCAGGGGATCTGTGGTGATGTGGAGCTCCCTGTGGAGGATCCTGGTGACGTCTCTCCCCCTCCTCATCCCCACGAGCTTCTAAGATGCTTTCAGGGACTTGCACAGTGATGTAAATCCCAAGAGGAGCCTGACAAGTTTCCCCACTGACTGCAGACACATTCCCACCACTCCAAGCACCTGGCTTTGGCCCTTCCTAATCCTGGGGAGACCCTGGAGAGGTTGAGATGCTGCAGCCCAAATCACAGGCATAGAAAGAGAATCACAGGATGGTTTGGGCTTAAAGGGAACTTAAACCTGTGTCTTTCCACCCACCTGTCATGGGAAGGGACACCTTCCACTTGTCTAAGTTTCTCCAAGCCCTGTCCAGCCTGGCCTTGGACACTCCCAGGGATGGGGCAGCCACAGCTTCTCTGCCCAACCTGTGCCAGGGCCTCACCACCTCCCAAGGAAGAATTTCTTCCCAATATCCCATCTAACCCCGCCCTCTGGCAGTGGGAAGCCATTCCCTCTTGTCCTATCACTCCAGGACTTGTTCAAAGTCCCTCTCCAGCTCTTCTTGAGCCCCTTTGGGCACTGGAAGGGGCTCTCAGGTCTCCTTGGAGTTTCCCTTCTCCAGGCTGGACATTCCCAGCTCTCCCAGCCTGTCTCCATGTCAGAGTAACTCCAGCCCTTGCAGCATCTCTGTGGCCTCCTCTGGACTTCCTCCATCATCTCCACATCCTTCTGGTGCTGGACAATCCAGAGCTGGATTCTGTGATCTCCAGGGCAGATTTCCAGGTGTCTCCTTCCCTTTCCCCAGGACTTTACAGTTCAAACTGATGCAGAAACCTCTTTAGTGTATGGGCTTTCCTTTCTCTGTGTTGGTCTCTGTGGATTCCCTGATTTCTGAGAGAGATGGACTGGGAGCATCAGCACTGGGAATGCCATTGGTGATGGGGTGGCTTTCATGGGGCTGGCACTGCTGTGTCAAAGCACTGAACAAAAAAACAGCCCAACTTTTCATCTGGAGCAAAATCTCTCCGTTGGGCTTAGCCAGACCTGAGAGCACCTCTTAATTCTTCTTTAAATCACAAGCTGAGTTTTTGGCAAGACAAGAGGAGGGGGAAAAAAGGGGGTAAAAAAAAATCAAAAGCATCTTCCTAACATGTTTGGGAAGCTGAGAAGTTCCCTATTACACAGTCTCAATATCAAACAGCCTTTTTTCCCCCTCATGCAGATAAAATAATTCCCCAGATCTAATTTTAGGCGATTTGCCGTTTTGTGTGGAGGCTGGAGAAAAAAAAAAAAAAAAAGGAAATTTAACCTGTGTCTCATGAAAGTCAAATCAAGTTGGGTCTTTTTCTTTCTTTCTTTTTATTATTTTTTTTTTTTTGGTGGCCTTTTTCAAGATGATTTTCCCCTTTGGATTTAATACATCTTGGTGTTCTTGCCAAGGGAAGGCACGAACAAAGCCCCTTTCATGCTGTGCTCAAGCGTGAGAAGGAAATACATATATATATATATATCTATATGTGCATGTGTGTGAGCAAGAGATACTTAAGAGAGTGCTTTGCTTTTTCTTCAAATATTAATATTTAAGCTGACCCACCTCTACCATCCACCTCATTACTAATTTAATCCACTTACAGAGGTGGGGAAACTGAGGCACGTCCACTCTGCTCACATTAGGAGGGGATCCTGCTGGCTCAGCTCTTGGCTTTGCACCTCCCCTCTGCCTTTTAGGCTGGATCCTGGTCTTAAAGCACGAGGATGAGCCTCCTCCAAAGACAAGGGTCGTAGTGTGGTGAGGCAGAACCGCTCGGTGACACTGACCCCACTCTGGGAGGTCCCCGTGGCTCCTGAAATGATTTATAAGCCATTGCTGACCAGCCAAGCATTTAAATACTTTGCAGACTCAATTAAAAGGGTTTGGGGGAGTCACTGGGGTTTGGGTTGTGTTTTTGTTTTCTTTTTTTTTTTTCCCTAAAAGCTTTTTAAATAGTGATAAAAAAGTCTTTATTCATTCTTTCCTCTGAAAGCCTGGGGTCATTCGGGGAGTCATTAATCCTGCTGGACAGAAGCTTTGTTAGCAAGATTTGCCTCTCCAGCTGGGTGAGATCTGGCTGTCACCAAGAGCCTGATGGAATCAGCCCCACCTCTGGTCTCAGGTTGGAGCAGCAAACGTTAAGGTCATTTACAACGCCAAGTCGGGCTTTATCTTGATCTCTCTTTCTGTGAGAAAACAGCAAAGACACAAAACTTTCTCCTTGCTGGGTGTTTTCTTCTCTCTTCAAACACCATTTCTTGGTGAAACACAATGACTTGGGCAAGTCTTGGCTCTTGGTTGATGAGGTGATTTGAAAAGCCCTTCAAGGCCACCTTGGATGGAGCTTGGAGCAACCTGGGATAGTGGAAGGTGTCCCTGTCCATGGCAGGGGGTGGAACTGGATGATCTTGGTGATCCCTTCCAATCCAAACCATTCCACGATTCCAGGACAGGGAGGGCTCTTCCAGTTGCTGTTTTCTCTGTCCCCAGGAATTTGGACCTTTCAAGCGACTGCTTCAGTTTTCCTTCCACACTGTCAAAGGGGACACTTCATGGAACCTCAAACCTGAAGTGCTGCAGCTCTCAGCAGGGCAGGAGGCAGGACAAAGGTGTGATGGCTCTTAGCAGTGGCCAGGAGGTTTGTGGCTGCCCAAACACCTCCTGGGCTGGGGAGGAAGACAAAATCTGCCCAGATCCCTGCAATCTGCCCTGGTGAGCTCCTCCATCACCCTCCTGGGATCAGTCAGAGTGAGGAAGATACTCTGAGTTCAGCTTTGCTTCCTCTGCACAACATCTCATACCCCACTCAGGCTCCTTTTATGCACTTCAGGCACTTCTGGAGGATCTTTAGGAAAAGCAGAGCTTATTGAGGGGCTGGAGCGGGGCCAGAGAAGAGCAAGGAGGCTGGAGAAGGGAGTGGAGCACAAGTGCTGTGGGGAGAGGCTGAGGGAGCTGGGGGTGTTTGTGCTGGAGAAGAGGAGGCTGAGAGGTGACCTCAGCACTGTCTGGAACTGCCTGAAGGGAAGTTGTGGCCAGGTGGGGGTTGGTCTCTTCTCCCAGGCACTCAGCAATAGGACAAGGGGGCACGGGGGGCTCAAGCTCTGCCAGGGGAAATTGAAGTTGGAGAGCAGAAAGAAATTCTTTGCAGAGAGAGTGCTGAGGGATTGGAATGGGCTGCCCAGAGAGGGGGTGGATTCCCCATCCCTGGAGGTTTTTCAGCTGAGCTTGGCCGTGGCACTGAGTGCCATGATGTGGTAAAGGGACTGGAGTTGGACCAAAGGTTGGACTTGATGATCTCAGAGGTCTTTTCCAACCCAATTCTATTCTATGATTCTATGACTCTTTGCCTCCACCACCCTCCACCTCTGCCATCATCCCAGTCCTTCCAGGACACTGTCCACAGCAATACTCATCATTATCAAGGGTTTGTCGGGGTCAACAGGCTCTGAATCCACCCCAGAATAACTTACAGGGGTTATCACAGCTAAAAATCAATCAATCCATGAGAGGCTCGTTAGCAGAAGGCACAGGTTGGGTCTCCTGCCTCCCACTGCAGTGTGACATTGCAGGATAAATTCATTTTGCCTTTTTCTTGCTCCCCTCAATCCCACCCTCCTCCTCCTTCAAATATTCCTATTTCCCATCCCAAGCCTTGGAAGGTGCCTCCCATGAGCCAGGTGGGCTCCATAAGCTCTTAAGCAGCTCAGGCTGTCCCACGTCACAGGACCCACAGCTGTGACAGCAGAGGGGAGCAGGACAGATTTCCAGGAGCTCATCATCATCCACCAGGATGCTCCAAGTCTTGGGCAGACATCGGATTAGGTGTTTATTATCCTCCTCCAGTTATAGCAACCCATAATCCAGGGATGATGCTTTTGACAGGTGGAGATGAGCGAGTGGGTCCATCTCTCCTGACATTAAGGCGCTTCCAGTGGCCCTGGAGACATCCAGATCCTCATCACCCACAGGTGGTGCCACCCCAGCTCTGCCCTGGGTTTAACATCCTTCTGGTGGGGTGCTCTGTGCCCTGGTTGCTGATGGACCATGTGCTGGTTTAAAGGTCAACTGGTAGGAGAAACAAACTCAACACAAAAGAGATTATAAGTCAGAGTTACAATTTAATAACAATATTACAATAAATGCAATGGCACAAAGAGAAATTGGGTTTAACCCACAAAACCCAGAAGTACAAACCAGCCCCCTGGGGCACAAACACAGTGGGGTTTGGTGGCCCCTGTGCTGAGCCCCACGTGGTTCCCCCAAGTCCACGGCAAAAAGAAGTGAAAAACACCTGTTGGTGCAGATGATGGCACAGTCTGGTCGAGAGTGGTGGTCACAGTCTGGGCAGAGTGGTGGTCTCCTCCTGTCCAGGTTCTGCTCCTCCTCTGGATCCAACCAGTGGTCCCAGAAGTCCCCAAATCCCCAAGAGTATTTACCCTCAGATCCAGGTGGGAGCCCCCAGTGCCTCCCCCAGGGTGGGGAGTTCTAGACTGGGTGATCTGACTCTGGGAGTCAGGGAGGATTTGGAATCCTTGCTGGCCCCTGAGCAGAGCTGAGCCCTCAGGTGGGTGTGGAGGTGCCAAGGACTCCCTGGAGGGGAGTTCTCCCAGCTCCTCTGCCAGGCTTCTTTCCCAGCCAGCTCCCAGCCTGAGGGCTCAGCTGTGCCCTGGGCAGCTGCTGCCAATGGGCCATTGGTGACAGTTCATGTGAAGGTAATAAAGGGTGTAGAATCCACAGTTTTGGTCACCCCCACACCAGTGATAAACTGGTCCCATCTGCTGAACTAGGACAGACCATCTCCCTCTCCTTCACCTGGAGAGAATAAACCCCTTTGACCCCCCCAGTGGGTCTCTGGTGGGAGTGAAACATTCCCAGCAGAGACAACCAGGAGGGATCATATCCAGGCCCTCTCCTCCCCAGGGATGGTGGCTTTGGGTCACAGCAGCAGCCCCAGAAGCTCCTGGGATTTTTCCTTTAGCTCAGCCACTGACTTGGCACTTTCGCATCTGCGTCCTAACGAAGTAGTGATTAATTGAACTGGGCCACGGCGGGATCTTGGGGAAAGAGAGAGGCAGCACATCCCCAAACCTGTGCCTGGCTCCCCTGGAGCTGGGCTGGGCTCTCTCCCCTCCCCTTTTCTCCCTCCTTTTCCACTCTGCCTCCTCTCTCCCACTAAATTAATCTCCATTGCTCCAAAGGTCTCTCTGGCACACACCGCTGACCCAAGCTCAAATTGATTTTTTTTTTCCCTTACCCCTCACCCCTCGCTTGTTTTCTGCCAGCAAAGCAGAGAGAGGATTTTTTTTTTAATTTTTATTTTTTTGGATAGTTTTTTCTTTTTTTTTTTAACGGACTAAACTTTGACCTTCCGGGCTCTGGGAAAAATAAAAATAAATATAATAATTTAGAAGTGAAAATGAATGATTTCAATGCAGGAAAGAGAGGAAGGGGCCTGGGGATTGGGGGCTATTTTTGTTGCTGTTCCAGGGGGGAAGTTCTCGAGGCAGCTGCTGGAGGTTCAATTTTTCTTGCTTGTCCCAGTTCAGCTGTGGGTTAAGGCCACTTATTTCTTCTCTTGCAGATAGATTGGGGCAACAGGGGCTTGGAGATGTTGTGGTGGTCCTGGTTTTGGTGAAGCCTTTCCATTAAAAAAATGCTGTTTATTCAGAGGGTGGGGAGGGACTGGCATGGATTACCTGGAAAAGTTGTGCATGTTCCATCCCTGGAAGTGTCCAAGGCTGGGTTGGACAAGGCTTGGAGCAACCTGGAAGAGTGGGAGGTGCCCCTTCCAACCCAAACCATTCCCTGATTTTATGGTTCACCCTCTTTAGTGGATATGGAGTGATGACAGCTGGGTTTTGAGCAGAGCAGCTGGGCATGATGCCCTGAATTACCACAATGCCAATCACGGGGCCTTGGGAAAGAGGTTCCACTCTTCCTTAGTTTCCACCTTTCCTTAACAAAGTGGGCTCTTGCAATGAGATCACCAGCCTGGGAGCTGGGAATCTGCTGTGCCAGCCTTGGAGCTGGGAATCTGCTCTGCCAGCCTTGGAGCTCCCAGGGAGATGATCTGCCAGGACTCAGCACCATCTGTGATGCCAGTGCTGGTCGGTTCATCATCCCACTGGATCTTCTCCCTTCCCACATCCCTCCTTAGGATCCCTCTTCTCTGGGGGCTTCTTGACGTGGCAAAGAGAGAAATAAATATTGCTGCAGATCTCCCTTCAGCCAGAGATGCTCAGAATCTGCCAGTCAAGTCCTCCTGGGGCTACTTCGGCAAGGACCTGCTTTTGAGGAAGTTTTCCAAACATCTGGAAAGAACCAACACCAGGAGTTTTTCCTGAAAGAGAAACACAGAAGTTCCCAATTCTTTGGGACAAAGACATTGAAAGTTTTCTATGAAGGAGGAAACCTTTGTGCTGATGTGCAGCAGGATGGTGGGATGAGAGCTGGTCGGTCTCTACTTCCTTTGTTCTTCCTCAGAGAGGACAATTCACAGGCACAGGCAGCAAAGGAGAAGGAAATATAATTAGTGGCCCTGCTCAATAATTAGACAAAGGGCAGGTTCGTGGTGGTCAAGAGAATCCCCAGGAGGTTCCTACAGCACCAGCCAATGACTCCTAAGGGCAGGTACAGACTGCTGGGAAAAGGAGGAACATGGAAAATCAAGGAGTGACTTCGATCCTCTGGTCTCCACCAGGAAGTGCCTCACCCCCAAGGGCCTCCAGGTTGGACTCCATGTTATCTTGGGGGTCTTTTCTAACCTAATTGTGTCTGTGATTCCCAGTTTTGCCTTCTGGGAAGTCAGAGGGGGATGGAGGGGTGGATGGGACAGCTCAGGCCACTGGGCTCAGCTTTTCTTGTGTTGGACACCAGGAGAGGCAGCACCGCTGGATCTGCCCTGCAAGGATCATGCCTTGAGTTCCTCATCTCTTGGGGGGTCACGTGTAGCACAGGGGGTGCTGCTTCCTCCTCTCTCCTCCTCCTCCTCCCAGTCCTGAGCCTGAAATTCTGCAGGAGCACCTCTCATGGGAGCTTTAACCCTGCCCTGGGTTAAACACTGAAACATCCCATTTCCCATGGTGGGGTCTCTTCTCTCCATGCACAGCAGGCCCAGGTTGCTCCTGGACATGAGAAAGGGTGTTCTGGAATGTGGTACAAGCAAAGAGAGCTCCGTTCTCAGCCCTGTGCATGGAGCACTTGATTCATCTTGGCCAAAGAACAGAGGAGAGAATGTTTCCATCTCCACTGACCCTGTGGATCTTCTGCAGGTGCTTGGACAAGGGGAAAGTGATGCTGTTGGCATGAGGGCAGCATTAAACTGCATCAATATCCAAGGAATTTTGTGCAGAGAAGGATCTTCCTGCCCTTCCTTGGGACAAGGGAGGTCTGAAAAACGGGTGGGAATGTTTGAAAGCTTGGCCTGATCATGGGAACTCCTCCCTGGCAGGGACAGGACACTCAGCTGCCTGCCCAGGGTCAGCCTGGTGTTGGATTTCAGCTCCAGGTGGGGAAGTTGGCCCCAAAACTCCTCGTTGTGATCGAAGCCAACGCTCCGAGTCAGCAGATGAAAAGTGGCTCTTCAGCAGGTTCTGGGGGACGTCCCAAGGACGAGGCTCCTGCAGAGGCCACGTGGGGCTGGGACAGCAGGAGGCCACCCATGGCATAGGGTGGCCAGTGGGAGGCAGGGCTGGAGTGGAAGGAAGGGGACAAGCAACACATGTAAAGAATTTGGGGTGGATTCATCCCTGAATATGCCCAGGAACAAATCTGGGTGAGTGTCCCCTCTCCAAGTGCCTGGGGCTATCAGACCATCCGTGTTCCTGCTGAGGAGCACCTTGGGCAGGGATTGAGAGGGTCAAGGCACCATTTACTATGCCCCAAAAGCAGGAATTTCGGGGACAGCCCTGCCTGGGACCTGCTCCAGGGACTCAGAGTGGTCTCCCAAGTGGAGGGAGATGTGACCTTCAGAAGGGAGATGGAAGTGATGAGCCTTGGAGTGACCCATTCCCTAAGAAGTCCTTGCTTGGAAGGAACCAGCGCCTTCTCCTGGGGTTCTTCACTGCTGGCACTTCACAGCCCTGAGGGTTTCAGAAAAGGTTTGAAACATCCAGAAAGGAAATATTTTGGGGGCTCATCTGCAGGGAAAAACAGATCCAAGTGGTTTTGTTGTGTCCTCGGAGGCTGCTCAGGTTTCTTCTGCTTTGCTGTGCCAAGAAACCTGGCAATGGGTGGCAGGAGAAGGGAGAAGTGTAAGGTGGGGAGGACAAATCCCAGAAGAGCTGCTGAGGGACATGTCCAGCTGCTGAGAAATAGTGGGATGCAAGTTCCTGGTTGCTGCTGTCCTGCAAATTATGGGCTCCAGCAGCCAACAGGAGAGTCCTCAGAGCAGGGTGGAGTCCAGGAGACTCCCATGGGACATGGGGGAGCTGGAGGGGTGGGTGTCACATCAGAGGATGAGGAGCATCAGGTCTTTTGGGATGTGTTGTGTCTGTATCCCAACCAAATGTGTCAGTGCAGGAGGTCTCCAGCTGCCCTCAGGTGACCAAAAATAGACCCAGTCCTGTTTCCAGAACCTTCAGGGAAGCTGGGAAATGCCAGGAATGTTGTGGCTCATGCAAGGTTAGAGCCAGCCCAGGCACGTGGCAGTGAGGCTGCAATCCTGGCAGACCCATCACTGTGGGCATCCCCTCCTTTGGCTGGGCACTGGGACAGGATCTTCAGGGAAGTGGTCACGGCCCAGATCCTGCCAGAGCTCCAGAAAAGTTTGGACAAGGCCCTCAGGCACATGGTGGGATTGATGGGATTGTCCTGTGCAAGGCCAGGATATGGACTCCAATCCTTGTGGGCTCCTTCCAGCTCAGGATATTTTATGATTCTCCTGGTGAAGATCAGCAGGATTTGGGGTGGGGGATTCTTGGACCTCAAGGCGAGGCTTTCCCATTCCTCAGCAGAGCATCTCCAATGGATGGGAATCACTCAGGTGCCCACAACATGCAGAGAGGAGAGGCAAAAGGAAAGAAAAACTGGTGTGAGCATCCCCTCCCTGGCTGGGCACTGGGAGAGGCTCTCCAAGGAAGTGGTCACAGCTCAAATCCTGCCAGAGCTCCAGAAAAGTTTGGACAAGGCTCTCAGGGACATGCTGGAATTGTCCTGTGCAAGGCCAGGACTTGGATTTGATAATCCTTGTGGGCTCCTTCCAGCTCAGAGCGTTTTATGATTCTCCTGGTGAAGATCAGCAGGATTTGGGGTGGGGGATTCTTGGACCTCAAAGTGAGGCTTTCCCATTCCTCAGGCATGGAAAATGGTCTCCAATGGATGGGAATCACTGAGGTGCCCACAACATGCAGAGAGGAGAGGCAAAAGGAAAGAAAAAAAGGTGTGGGCAACTTCTCCTTGGCTGGGCACTGGGACAGGCTCTCCAGGGAAGTAGTCATGGCCCAAATCCTGCCAGAGCTCCAGAAAAGTTTGGACAGGGCTCTCAGGGACATGCTGGAATTGTCCTGTGCAAGGCCAGGACTTGGCACATGGTAGGACTGATGGGATTGTCCTGTGCAGGACCAGGATTTGGACTCTAATCCTTGCGGGCTCCTTCCAGCTCAGGGTGTTTTATGATTCTCATGGTGAAGACCAGCAGGATTTGGGGTGGGGGATTCTTGGACCTCAGGGCGAGGCTTTCCCATTCCTCAGGCATGGAAAATGGTTTCCAATGGATGGGAATCACTCAGGTGCCCACAACATGCAGAGAGGAGAAACAAAAGACAGAAATAAAAAACCCCAACCAACCAACACCCCCAACATCACGTTTCTCCAGATGAAACCTTTATATGGATCTTGGCAATGCCAACACTGCTCCTCACCCATTGATCGTAGTGAGGAATATTGACCAGCCCTGGAGCTCTTGGAGTCCTCACCTGACTCCACTAAAGGATGTGCCACTGTATCCCAGCCCAGAGCCAAGTCTCCTCATGGATCCAGCCCTTTCCAGTAACTCCACCTCAAAGTGCATCACTCCAGGCATGGAAAATGCATTTTTGCTCCCCAAAAAGGCAGTTGTGGTGGTGGTTTTCTTCCATCATGTGGTGATTTATTCCCATGGCTCTCCTGGGGGATACATGGATTGAACCTGCATCTCTTTGGGGCTGGGATGAGCCTTGCTGGGAAGGGTTTGGACTTGCTGGTCCTTGTGGGTCCCTTCCAACTCAGGATGTTCTGTGATTCCACGATTCTGTGATCAGCAGGAGTTTGGGTGATGGAGAAGAGGTGGAAAATTACGGTGTACCAAGAGGAGAATCCACTGGAGGTCTGGGCTTTGCATCCAATGAAGTGCCTTGTGCTCTGATCCCAAGGATCCAGGAAACACCAGCCTCCTTCCTGAGGTCTTCTTATGCACTCATGGCATCTGGAAACATGTGAGGATGTGCCTGGGATGGGTCTCTTGAAGTTTTGGGGGCAAGTGGAGACATCAAAGCCCATCCACCACCAGCCCTGGGGGGGTTTGTGCTGGTTCTGCTGAGCTGGTTCCATTTCCAGGTGTGAGTTGGCAGCAAAATCACAAGAGCAGAAGGTCCTTGCCCTCCTTTGGGCATCACTTGCCTTGGGTTTAGGATGGAAAAACCCAGAGTGGAGTCACAAACTCCTCCCCGACCCAGAGAAACCATCACTTCTGATTTTAACCCACCAAAGCCCAGAGAGAATAAAGTCAGCCTCATTTTCACTGGTGAATTAATTGTAAACTCATTAAGAAGGACATGCAAATGTGTGGGTTTACCCCAAGTGGTGTTTTCTCTCACTCATTTTCATTTTTCTTGAAGTTCTCAGTGTTTGCAGTGAGAAAATGAAAACATAAAACCTCAAGTCCCAAAAGCTTTTCATGAATGAAAACACTTCCCAAAAAAAGCCACCAGAGGAAACCAGTTGGTTTGTCTTAAACAAAGACACATAAATGATATTAGGAAGGAGTTCAGTGGGATTTGGGCTTGTAAAGACCATCCAAACACGACTTTTTCTGGAAATTTTAAGTAAGAATCTCCATTTCCCAACTCCTTTCCTTCAGGTGGAGGGTTTGATCTTTATTTCCCTTTTTCCCTCTTTTTTTTTTTTTTTAATGATCATCTTTTTATTTTTAATATTTCTGAAGAAAATTCACCATTAATCTGCCCAAATGCCACAATTAAGGGCCACCAGGTGGGAGGCAACGACTTCCACCTTGCAGCAATAACTCCACAAATGGATCCCCAAGGAGAGGGGAAATTCCTGATCTAATATTGGCCACGAATCCCTTTCAGTGGAGAGGGAATTTTTAATAACCAGGTTGGATCATGGAGAAAGTGGGAGATCCTGAGCTGGTTGTTACTCCATAAAGTTAGGACTGGGGAAGGTGGCTGGGATTTTCCTGGCTCTGGATTTTGGGAATAGCAGCAGGGCTTGTATGGTGACATTGGGGAACATCATCCAGGTTGGTTTTTTTTGGGTTTAAATCCATGAAAACATGATCAGGCCACAAAAAAATCCTCGTGGTTATTCCTACTGAGTCCTGCATTAAATGGGATTGGGCACAAGGTGAAGATCCTGTGGAAAAAGTCAGGGATAACATGAGTGGGACTGTTTTGGGAAGAGGACAGGATGTTGGGATCATTTCCCAGCCCTGAAGAACACCCTCTCCTGCTACTGGATTCTCTTGGAATTTGGGATCATCCCTCCCTTGTCCCTGGGCTGCAGGAAGGGGCTCAGATCTCTGCTGCAGGACACAAACCCCTCCAGTCTCCCAAATCCTGAATTGCCCCCCTTCCAAAGCTGCTCCCAAAGCAAAGCACCCCAGTGGGGGGCACACAGGAAGTTTGGGGGTCTGCAGATCTACGGGATCATTCCAGCTGGACCTCTCACAGAGAGATGGGCTGATTGCAATGGGATGGAGTTCAACAAGGCCAAGTGCAGGTCCTGCCCTTTGGCCACCCCAAGCCCTGCAGCGCTCCAGGCTGGGCACAGAGTGGCTGGAGAGCAGCCAGGCAGAAAGGGACCTGGGGGGACTGAGGGACAGGAAGCTCAAGAGGAGCCAAGAGTGTGCCCAGGTGGCCAAGAAGGCCAATGGCATCCTGGCCTGGATCCAAACTAGCGTGGCCAGCAGGCCCAGGGCAGTGAGCCTTCCCCTGGACTCTGCCTTGGGGAGGCCACACCTTGAGTGTTGTGTTGAGTTCTGGGCCCCTGAGTTGAGGCAAGAGATTGAGGGGCTGGAGCGGGGCCAGAGAAGAGCAACGAGGCTGGAGAAGGGAGTGGAGCACAAGTGCTGTGGGGAGAGGCTGAGGGAGCTGGGGGTGTTTGTGCTGGAGAAGAGGAGGCTGAGAGGTGACCTCAGCACTGTCTGGAACTGCCACATCAGGGAAGTTGTGGCCAGCTGGGGGTTGGTCTCTTCTCCCAGGCACTCAGCAATAGGACAAGGGGGCACGGGGGGCTCAAGCTCTGCCAGGGCAAATTGAAGTTGGAGATGAGAAAAAACTTCTTTGCAGAGAGAGTGCTCAGGGATTGGAATGGGCTGCCCAGAGAGGGGGTGGATTCCCCATCCCTGGAGGTTTTTCAGCTGAGCTTGGCCGTGGCACTGAGTGCCATGATCTGGTAAAGGGACTGGAGTTGGCCCAAGGGTTGGACTTGATGATCTTGGAGGTCTTTTCCAACCCAATCCATTCTATGATTCTGTGATTCTACGATTCACTGGTCCTGCACCTTCTTGATCCAAGTCTCACTCAAGCATTTTATGTTTCCAGGGATTCAGGAGGATAAGGAAAGGGTTAAGAGGACCGAGGGCTGCTCAGGGCTCCCCGCTGTGGGGTTGGCAGCCCCTCACGGTGCTCTGGGGGCGGAGGGGAGGGCTGTGGGTTAAGGACACCCTCGGGAATTCTGCCTCGCACGCAGCCCATTTCCAGAGGCTTTTTCCAAGCCCTGCTTTATTTACCTGTTCAATATCAGAGAGCAATTCCCGCGGCAGCCTTAACATTCCACGCTCCAAAGTGCCAACTCCACAAAAAAAACCCCCCACACGGATTCCTCTTAAAGGAGCACGTGCCATCAGGCCCTGCACCCCCCTCTGGCATGGGGGGCACCCCCCAAAAATGCCCTTCTAGGACCCTGTGCAGGCTGCACAGAACATCTCCAGATGGATTTGCACACACAGCATCTTTCCACGGGCACTAACACAAGGAATTTGCACGCTTGGAGAGGGATGCAGCGAAGGAAGCGTGTACAGAGCACACACACGTGGAATTGGAGGGGATTTTCCTCAGATTCTGCCTGGATGGAGCCTCCAACCTGCTCATTCCATGCCCATCTGGCTCTCAAGTTGTCCTCCCTTGGAGGTTATCCAGGGAGATGTGGAAATAGGATCCCACTGCAGCATCGGAGAGCAGGGGAAAAGCAAAGGACAGAGTGGGAAGGGGCAAGGAGGGGCATCCCAGAGCTCTGTGCGTGGCTGTTGGGAATTTTAAGTCGGGTCTGGATGAGCTCCAGGGAGAAAAGGGGCTGGAAAGCCACACCGGGATGAGTAGGGTGGAGAGACACCGTGTCACCAGGAATGTGATCCCTGAGGGAATGACAAGGCTCCAAAGTCCCGGGTGCTGCCTCACTGTGGGTGACCCAGTGCGTGACATCCCTGTCCCTCCCCAGCTCCTGCTTCCATCCCTTATCCAATATCCCATCTCATTCCCGTCGAGGACCGAAGTCGGGAGGATTCAGCGGCTCGTGGGCATCACCAGCTGCAATCAATCCTTCCCCGCTTCGCTCCTTGCCCCCCAAACAGGTGCCTCTTCCCGGGACTGAGGATGGTGCCCAGCGTTTCCCGGTGGAGGGGAGGTGCCCCCCTGCCCGCTGGTGCCAGATGTGCTCCTGCCTCTCGTGCCGGGGTGATAAATCGCTTCCCCCTGCAGGAAATCGCTGGCAGCAGCTCGGCCGATCCATCAGCCGCTCCTTGCTCACGACTTTTCGGTTCCCCAGGTGAGCTTGGTGTCCATGGCCTTTCCCAAGGCTCAGAAAACCTGGGAATGCGGGCAGGGAAGTGAAAGGAGGTGCGGGGAAATGGGACATCCCGGTGGGGTTCGCCGTGTGGTTTCAGTGGCACAAATCACCTTCAAAACCGGATTTTTATCCAGGATTTTTCATCCGGAACTCCCCAGTTTAGTCCCGTTTTAATTTTGAAATCCCCCCCAGTTGCCTGATGGGTTTTATCCCCTCGGAGAGCAGGATTAGAGGGTGGAGGGGGGTCTGCTTTTCCCTCCATCCCTGAGGTTGGCAGAGGGGTGGGGAGGGGCAGAGGGCACAGCGGAGCTGGTGGGAGGGTGGGAAGTCAGAGATCCTGCTGGGAAGCTGCTTCCTGAAGATCGGACTCGGCGGAGCCTCAGCATTAATGCTTGTCCTTGCATTTCTGCCGCAAATCCATCTGCTCCGGACCAGCCGGCTCGCCCGGGGCTTTTCCTGCTGAAACCTGAATGCTGGGACAAGGAAAATCCTCCCCCGGGGAGGTGCTGAAAAGTGCTGAAAAAGGTGGTGGAGCTCCAGCCAAGTTCCTCATGGCCCAGGGAAGGAGCTCTGGGTGTCGGTGCATTGACCCGGATTTGGAGGGGGCCAGAGAAGAGCAAGGAGGCTGGAGAAGGGAGTGGAGCACAAGTGCTGTGGGGAGAGGCTGAGGGAGCTGGGGGTGTTTGTGCTGGAGAAGAGGAGGCTGAGAGGTGACCTCNATTCCAGGGAAAAAGTCGGGAAGGGCGGGTTGGACAGAGCAACCTGTTCTTATAAAGGTGTCCCTGCCCATTTCAGGAGGTTGGACTGGATGACCTTTAATCCCCAAATCATCCTGTGAGCTCCTTTATAAGGATTGCACAAAATCCCAGCCCGGCTATGAGCAAAGTCCCTCCTGTTGCCTCTGGGTGAGGTTTAAGCCCAGCTGGGTTTCTCTGGAGCTTCCAGGAGCATCAGCAAAGGTCTCCCTGGTGGGGGGACCCCCGGGGTGCTGAATCCACCCCAACACTGCTCTTAGGGCATTGGGATTGATGGATAATTCTGGATCTAACGAGCCACAGCGCCGACGTGGGCTGGGCAGGGTAATGGATGGGGAAAACCCAGTTCCCTGAGAGGAAAAGGGGGAGAAAAAATATAAGAAGGAAAAATCAATGGGCAGGATTGAGATGACATCATGGCACCATTATTATGTCATCAGCCCCACGCTGCTGATTTATGGCTCGGGGGATCACTCTCCTCCCACACTCTCAGCTCGGTGTCTCCCACCAGAGCTCTCCCAGAGCAGCTCTGGGGTTCCAAAGCAGAGAACAGGGACATTGCAGACCTTGGGACATCCCTCTGGCCTCCTCATCCTCTGCAGGTGTTCCCAGAGGGATTTAGGGAAAAGGAAGAGGGACATTCCAGAGCTTGGGACATCCCTCTGGCCTCCTCATCCTCTGCAAATGTTCCCACAGGGATTTAGGGAAAGGCAGAGCTGCTGGTTCTTCACTTTTTATTTCCCTCTTCATCCTTTGGGGTGAAGACTTTTGAACCTGTGAAAACTTCTTTTCCCTAATTCGTGTTTTCATCCTTTTCCTTGAATTTTGGGCAGGAAAACATGGGAAGCAAACCTCTGAACAGCCAGATCCTTGGTGTAAGGATCAAACCCCTTCTTTCCAATCTTCTCACACCAGGACAGAAATTCAGCTTGTTGCATTTCCCACTTTCCCAACCTCCTCCCTCCTCCCTTTCTGCTGAGTTTTGGTGGAGATAACACCGGGACAACACAACTCCTGCAGCTTTTCCCTGCGAATAGAGAAGGAAAAAGCCCATGAGGAAGGGAAAAGACCATTTCCAGCAACAGTTTTCCCTTAAACCACAGGAACCATCCCATTGGCCTTGGCCTGATTTAAATAAAAGATAAAAAAAATACTTTAAAAAAATAAAAAAGGCAGGATAGAGCAAACACGCCCCAAATTGGGTAATTAAGAAACCCAAATCTCTGTAGGAACATTAACTGAGCAACATTACAATATATGGCCATTTTTAATGGCTGTTGCAGCACTTTAATATGCACTTTAATATTCCGTGTTCTCCACCCCACGGGGCCTGGGCAGGGAGGCCGATTTGGGCTCAGCAGGGATGAAATGATTTGGTTCTACCACATCAGCAGCTGAGGAAACATCTCCTCCCACCTCTCAGCCTGGTGCTCAGAGGAGATGAGGGGCAGCAGCTGCCTCAGTTTCCCCTCTCTACTAAATACATGAGAAATTTAGGGGCTCTGCCTGGGGAGGGGCTGAGCCAACCAGATGTTGGAAAAACCAAATTTCCATGCAGGGCTGAACTGAATCCAAGCAAAACCCTCCCAATCCCAAGTCCTTGCAGGCCACAAACCCTCCTCCTGTTTTTCCATGGAGTTTGGAGACACTCTCCTGTCCCAACCTGCTGTTCCCACTGCAGGAACGGGCACTGAGCCCCCCAACCATCCCGGTGCCACCTCCTGCTCTTCATTTGTGGGGGTTGCCAGGCAGTGGCTCAGTGGTTTTCCTCATATCCCAGTCCCTGGGAAATCCTGAGCTCTTCTTCTGATCCCTAAAGCTCAGCAATTCCAGGCTCCAGAGGTGCTGAGGCTGCACAGACTCGTTGCTCCTGAGCTCCTCCAGGGCTGGGCAGCATCCAGATGTGCAGGGCTCAGCATCCAGCTGTGCCAGGCTCTGGATTTCCACACAGAGCTCAGTATCCAGCTGTGCCAGAGTCACTATCCAGCTGTGCCAGGCTCCTCATCCCTGTGTGAGACTCAGCACCAGCTCAGAATCAGACCCCACATCATCCAGATGTGCAGGCCCCAACATCCAGCTGTGCCAGATGCCTCACTAAGGGCTCAGCACCAGGCTGAGCAGCATCCAGATGTTCAGGGTTCACCATCCAGGTGTGTCAGGCACCTTGTACAGGATTCAGTACCAGGATGAGCAGCATCCAGATGTGCAAGGTGCAGTATCCAGCTGTGCCAGAGTCACTATCCAGCTGTGCCAGGCTCCTCATCCCTGTGTGAGACTCAGCACCAGCTCAGAATCAGACCCCACATCATCCAGATGTGCAGGCCCCAACATCCAGCTGTGCCAGATGCCTCACTCAGGGCTCAGCACCAGGCTGAGCAGCATCCAGATGTGCTGAACTCAGCATCCAGCTGTGCTGGATTTGGCATCCAGCTGTTCCAATCTCCTCATCCTTGTGGAAGACTCAGCACCAGCCCTTGCAGAGCTCAGCACCAGGCTGAGCAGCATCCAGATGTGCAGAGCTCAGCACAGGTTCAGGCATGATGAGTTCATTATCCAGATGTTCCACATCCACTATCCAGCTGTGCCAGGCCTGTGTGAGGCTCAGGACAAGCCTACGCACAGCTCAGAGCCAGTGCCCACATCATCCAGCTGTGCCAGAGCCATATCCAGCTGTGCAGGGCTCCTCACCCCTGCATAGAACACATCCCCAGCCTGGCACAGCTTTGCATCCAGCTGTGCCACCTCCAGCTGTGCCACATCCAGCTGTGAAGGGCTCCTCACCCCTGCATAGAACACATCCCCAGCCTGGCACAGCTTCGCATCCAGCTGTGCCACATCCAGCTGTGCAGGGCTCCTCACCTCTGCATAGAACACATCCCCAGCCCAGCACAGCTTCGCATCCAGCTGTGCCACATCCAGCTGTGAAGGGCTCCTCACCCCTGCATAGAACACATCCCCAGCCTGGCACAGCTTCGCATCCAGCTGTGCCACCTCCAGCTGTGCCACATCCAGCTGTGAAGGGCTCCTCACCCCTGCATAGAACACATCCCCAGCCTGGCACAGCTTCGCATCCAGCTGTGCCACATCCAGCTGTGCAGGGCTCCTCACCCCTGCACAGAACACATCCCCAGCCTGGCACAGCTTGGCATCCAGCTGTGCCACATCCAGCTGTGCAGAGCTCAGCGTGGAGCTTGCAGGGTTCAGCATCCAGCTGTGCAGGGCTCCCCCCTGGATTGTCCAAGGCCATCCTGGCCTTGTGAGGCAACAGGCTGGGATTTATTTTGGACACAAATTGGACATCCCCACCAAGGGGAGTCTCCAGGAGATGACCCAGAGCCGGTGAGTGATGGCAGAGTCTCCTCCAGGGAAAGGGCAGGGAAGGTTTTGGCAGGATGGAAATATTCCATCACCGGGATACCATCAGGCTGAGATCTTTCCTCAGGGAGTTTTTCATTAGGAAAACATTTCTAAGGAGCGTTTTCCCGTGTGGAAGAAAGAGGTACCTGCACGCCACAGGGCTTTGCAGTTTGGTTTTCCTTGAAAAAGGTGGAAAAGTGCCCAGCTGAGCTGGTGGCTGGAGGTGGCAGTGCCACCACCCTGGCTCCGGAGGCAGGAATTTCCCCAGGGGTGGCAGCACAAGGTTATGGGCTCGGTGGTTTTTAATTAATGCGATTGACTCGTGGCGTGTTGGGAAAGGGGAGGGCGGGGGCTGGGAAATTGTCCCTTGGAGGGACAAAGCCTGACAACCTTGTCATCCCCAATTAGCGGGTAATTACCTCGATGACGTACATCTTTATTAATCCAATTAATAGAGCGGGTGGCGTGACCTCGGCAGATCTGCTGACTCAGGGTGGTGCTCACCAGGAGGGGGTGGAGGAAGGAGAGAATTCCTCCTCTCCCAATTCCTCTTCATCACTGATTAGAGGGGCTGATTGTGAGCCAGCCTGATCCCAACTGTTCCCTCCCTCATTCCTCCTTTCCATCCATGTCCCTCCCTGTCTGTTTGTCCCCTTCTTCATCCACCTTCCAACAATAACTCAGTCTCAGGATGTTCAGCCCCAAATAGTTGTGATCCCAGCCTGGAATGTTGTGCTCATCCCTGGTGGCTTCTTTGAAGGGCTGCAAAGGTCTCAGTGTAGAAGAAAAGCTCAGGATAGATGGAGAAATAGGTGGATGGACAACTGGATCAATGGAAGGATAGAGGTGGGTGGAGAGATGGATAGATGGGCTGAGAGGTGGAGAGATGGATAGGTGGATGGGTGGATGGATGGGGTGGGAGATGCATGGATGGATGGGTGGATGGGCTTACTGATGGATGGGTTGATAGAGGGATAAATAAGGAGGTGGATAGATAACTGATAGAGGTGAATTAATAGATGGGTGAATGGATATCGATGGGGCCGAAGCAAATGGATTGATGATGCTGATGTGGATGGGACCAGGTATCCCATGGGAACAGCTGGGCAGCCTGAAGGGTCACTGGAAGGTCACGAGCAGGTCAGGAGACAGTCAAATCAATTGGTCAGGCCATACCTCTGGTGAGGCCACCAGGCAGTTGATGCTTCCCAGGATGGACAGAGGTGCTGCTGGCACATCCCAGTGGGATCTGTGGGCCACACTCACCTGCCCTGCCAAGGGGCCAGCCTTGCAAAGCCAGAGGAGATGCATCCCAAATGATGGGATCCCAAAACAGATCCCCATTTTCATGCCTGGGACAATCCCAGAGAAGGTCACTCAGTGTCCCACATCCCCAGGAGCACCAGTTGGGCTGGGAATTTTCTGCTGGGACTCACCAGGCAGGGCAGGAGCAGGGGAAAAGCAAAGAGAGCTCTTTTTTTTTCCCCAACCCTCTCATGGAGCGACCTCTCTTCTGTCTTTCCCCCCTCCCCAGATGGAGCCTCAATTAAATTCGGAAATACATTTTTTAATAGGACTTTCACCTCAGCTCCCTCCCGGGCTATTAAAGCCATTATGGCAGAGTTAAGTAAAGAACCAGCGGCCAGAGAGGAGCTTGAGAGCCCCTGGTGCTGTCATCACATGTTTATGGCCCAGGCAAGGGTTGCTTTATTAAAGATTCAGGAGCCATTTCCGAACGCCTCCGTTCTGTCCTTCCCATTAAAGACCGGAATCCCCTGGAGGAGGAGGAGGAGGAGGAGGAGAGGCCCTTCGTGACTTCAGGGAAAAAAAGAGGATTGCTCTTGAGGTGGGATAAAAAAACCCCAGGATGAGTTTGTTGGGAGGGCATGGCAGGAGAAAGAGGGAAGAGGCAGAGCAGGGGATGCACCTCACAGGACAGAAAGGCGTTCCCAGGTCCTGAAGGGTTTGTTGGATCCTGATTTCCAGGAGCTGAGCAGGATCCACATTAATCGCAGGTGTCGACCTGCTAGAAGGCAGGAGGGCTCTGCAGAGGGATCTGGAGAGACTGGAGAGATGGGCTGATTCCAGTGGGATGGAGTTCAACAAGGCCAAGGGCAGGTCCTGCCCTTTGGCCACCCCAAGCCCTGCAGCGCTCCAGGCTGGGCACAGAGTGGCTGGAGAGCAGCCAGGCAGAAAGGGACCTGGGGGGACTGAGGGACAGGAAGCTCAAGAGGAGCCAAGAGTGTGCCCAGGTGGCCAAGAAGGCCAATGGCATCCTGGCCTGGATCCAAAGTAGCGTGGCCAGCAGGCCCAGGGCAGTGAGCCTTCCCCTGGCCTCTGCCTTGGGGAGGCCACACCTTGANAAGGGACTGGAGTTGGCCCAAGGGTTGGACTTGATGATCTGGGAGGTCTTTTCCAACCCAATCCATTCTGTGATTCTGTGATTCTATAATCATGCATTAAAGGGCAAATCCCTGCCTGGTCAAACTCCCTCAGAGAACCTGCGGGTGCTCCATCCCTGGAAGTGTTCAAGGATGGGTTGGATGGAGCTCAGAGTAACCTGGTCTGGTGAAAGGGTCCCTGTGCACAGCAGGGGGTTGGAATGATGATCTTTAAGGCCCCTTCCAACCCAAGCCATTCCATGATTTTTGATTCTCTGACCCAGCCATGCAGAGTGAGGAGACACCAGCTGGGCCTCCCCTGATCCTTGAAGGGTCCCCACAGAGTACCAGGACCTTAAAATCCCCCTTTTCCCATGGCATGAGCTCCCTGATCCATAGCATGACCTTCTTTTCCTGTAGCACATCCACCATAACATCTTAGGTCATCTCAAGGTGACCTCCTTGCCCCACAGGATGCCCACCTTCCTCCATACC
>VWZD01012718.1:243-13903 GCA_013396695.1 Sakesphorus luctuosus
AGTCAATGACTCCTCTGAGAGTTTATTGAGGTGAGAGAGACGTGACCAGCACAGAAAACTGGTCCTAACTGGGATCACTGAGCTCAGTGGGAGTCAAAGACTCCTCTGAGACTTTGTTGAGGTGGGAGAGACGTGACCAGCACAGAGGACTGGTCCTAACTGGGATCACTGAGCTCAGTGGGAGGCAATGAATCCTCTGAGTGTTTATTGAGGTGGGATAGACGTGACCAGCACAGGGAACTGGTCCTAACTGGGATCATGAAGCTCAGTGGGAATCAATGACTTCTCTGAGAGTTTACTGAGGTGGGAGAGATGTGACCAGCACAGGGAACTGGTCCTAACTGGGATCACTGAGCTGAGTGGGAGTCAAAGAGTCCTCTGAGAAGATTGAGGTAGAAGAGACAAGACCAGCACAGAAAACTGGTCCTAACTGGGATCACTGACTCCTCTGAGACTTTGTTGAGATGAAACCATCTCCTGGGAGGGGAAGAGGAAGGCCAAGGTAGGGCAGAGCCTTGGGCAGGTGGATGAATCCTCATTTAACCCTTTGCTCTGGGGCTCAGCCCTGGTGGGAATGGGAGGCTTGGGAGGAATTTTTTTCCACGGTCTGAAATCGCAGCTCCCATTTGAGCTGCTTAATGAGAGGATGGTGGAGTTGCCTGGCAGGTTCCCTTCTGCTTCCTGCCCTCCTCAGGGATCCCTGGGGTGCTCTGCAGAGGGGTCCTCTCAGGTGAGGTGCCACCAACCCCAAAGACACTCTGGGTGGCTTCCATTTCCTTTCTCCCCAGCGCAAGGGGCACCAGGTTGGCATTTGGGTGCTGTTTCACCCTTGCAGGAAATTCTGCCAACTCCTTTCCAGCCTTCCCTGGCACGACAAGAATCCCTTGAGTGAAATATTGGGGAAGCCAGACAGGTAATTGCAACTTCTCCAGGACACGAGTGGCATTTCCTTCCCAGCAGGTCCCCTCTGAGGAGGAACTCAATTCCCAACTCGTTAGAATGGATTAATTTATTCATTTATAAGGGATTAACGGGGCAGGACGGAAGGGAATCATTTCATTTGTGCCTCCAGAGGGGAATTTTCCAGAGGGAATTCGTGCAATTGTGGGAAGTGCTGCGTTTGGGGGGTATTTCCCACCCAAGGGAACCTTGTTGGGTGATGGTGTCACCCCTGGGGGGTGGGATATGGACCATAAAGCAAAGAAGGGACTTTTCACTGTGCAAACAGAGGGAGACAAAGGCAATAAATGCACAAAAAGGGCTGTGGGGCAGATTTTGGTTCAACTCCAACCCATCCTGTCGCTCCTTGAAGGCAGAGAAATTTTCTCAGGATTCTTCTTCCTGCTGGAGGGCAGGAGGGCTCTGCAGAGGGATCTGGATGGACTGGAGGGATGGGCTGATCCCAATGGGATGAAGTTCCCCAAGGCCAAGTGCAGGTCCTGCCCTTTGGCCACCCCAAGCCCTGCAGCGCTCCAGGCTGGGCACAGAGTGGCTGGAGAGCAGCCAGGCAGAAAGGGAGCTGGGGGGACTGAGGGACAGGAAGCTCAAGAGGAGCCAAGAGTGTGGCCAGGTGGGCAAGAAGGCCAATGGGCTCCTGGCCTGGATGCAAAGTAGCGTGGCCAGCAGGCCCAGGGCAGTGAGCCTTCCCCTGGCCTCTGCCTTGGGGAGGCCACACCTTGAGTGTTGTGTTGAGTTGTGGGCCCCTCAGGTCAGGCAAGAGATTGAGGGGCTGGAGCGGGGCCAGAGAAGAGCAACGAGGCTGGAGAAGGGAGTGGAGNAGTTGGCCCAAGGGTTGGACTTGATGATCTGGGAGGGCTTTTCCACCCCAATCCATTCTATGATTCTGTGATTCTCCCACTTCTACTCGATGTCTGGGGACAGAGACAAGACCTGCATGTCCTGAGTGTCAAACTGTTTATTTGGCTGCCTGTAGGTCCTGGGGCAAATCTCTGGCTGGCTGAAATCCAGGGATGTCAAACCAGGTCAGAAGATCTTCACGTCCTTCAGGAGTTTATTGTGTTATTTTTGGAGAATCCTGGAATGGTTTGGGTGGGACATTTGGGTGGAATGGTTTGGGTGGGAAGGGACATTTAAGACCATCCCATTCCACCCCCTGACATGGGCAGGGACACCTCCCACTATCCCAGGTTGCTCCAGCCTGGCCTTGGACACTTCCAGGGATGGAACATCCATGGAATAACCTCGAGGGCCTCCCCACCCTCCCAGGGATGGATTTCTTCCCAAAATCCACCCCAAATTTCCCCTCTGTCTGTCTGAACCCACCCCTTGTCCTGTCACTCCAGTTCCTGATGATCAGCCCCTCTCCAGCTCCTCTGGAGCCCCTTCAGGTCCTGGAAGGTGCTCTGAGGTCTCCACACAACCTTTTTCTTTTATTTTCTTCCTGTTTCTTTGTTATTTTATCCTATGGGATAACATTTTAAGGGAGGAGAACAATTGCTCACAGAGGTGCCAGAAGCCCAACTGGTGTTTAAATTGAAGCATCAGGAATGTCCTGATTTTTTTTAGGGGGTGGGAAACCAGCCCCTCCACTGAACACCTTGGAGGCAAGAATATCCCAACCCTGGAAAAACCCTGAGGAAAAACCCTGAGGAAAAACCCTGAGGAAAAAAACCTGAGGAAAACAAATTCCTCCACTGAACACTTTGGAGATAAGAAAATCCCAACCCTGAAAAAAATCCTGAGGAAAAAACCTGAGGAAAAATCCCCTCCACTGAACACCTTGGAGACAAGAAAATCCCAACCCTGGAAAAAAATCCTGAGGAAAAACCCAAGGAAAAGGTACTTTGGAGCCATCAGTGAATAAACTTGATGATCTTGGAGGTCTTTTCCAACCCAATCAATTCTCTGATTCGATGATAAACTCATCAACACCAGGAGCTTTGCAGGGTCACCAACTACAGTTTATTGGGGGTTTTTGGGGGTGTTTTTTCAGACAGGTCAAAGCCAAATGATGACAAGAAGGAAATGATGACAAGAAGGAGACATCCCACACACCAAGAGGAACGTGAAGAGCAGGAGGAGCCCTTGAGATGGAGAACCACGTCCATCGCTGGGCAGCGACTTCAGCGCCCACCACAGGCCCTTGGGGATGGAAGGCAGGAGGAGAAGGGAAGTTCTACACTCTCCAGGCAAAGGAAGAAGACCCACATCCATAAATATCATGTCCCACACGGAGTGGGCTTGGCTGGGTGGGCTCAGTTGCCTCCACAGCAGCCGCCGCCGTTGTTGCCGCCGCAGCAGCCGCCGTTGTTGTTGCTCATGGTGTAGCAGCAGGTCATGGGCATGCAGCAGGACATGGGCATGCAGCAGGACTGGGCTGGCATGCAGCAGGGGCTGCAGCACTGCATGGGGGAGCAGCACATGGGCCTCTTGCAGCACTTGGGGCTGCTGTAGCAGGTCACGGAGTAGCTGCTACCGCCACCACAGCATCCGTTGGGCATCTTGGTGGTTGGGGTGGAGGCAAAGCTGGAAGGAAAACAGAGTTTGGGGGTTATTTTGATGGCTGGTCTCAAAACAAAACTCTGGTTCTTAAACCATTATCTGGTTCCAAAACCAGTGTCTGGTCCCAAAACTGATCTCTGATACCCAAACCAATCTCTGGTTCCAAACACAATCTCTGGTCCCAAAACCAATCTCTGGTTCCAAAGCCAATATCTGGTCTCAAAACCAATCTCTGGTCCCCAACCTGGTCTCTGGTCCCCAAACAAATCTCTGGAGCAAACCTCAATATCTTGTCTCAAACCCAGTCCCTGGTACCAAACCCAATATCTGGTCCCAAACCTGATCCCTGGTCCCAAAACCAATCTCTGGCCCCAAACCCAACCTCAGGTTCCAAACCCAATATCTGGTTCCAAACCCAATCTCTGGTCCCAAAACCAAACTCTGGTTCTGAAACCATTATCTGGTCTCAAACCAGTCCCTGGTACCAAACCAATCCCTGGTCCCAAACCTGATCCCTGGTCCCCAAACCAGTCTCTGGTTCCAAACCCAATATCTGATCCCCAAACCTGGTCTCTGGTCCCCAAACCCAATGTCTGGTCCCATAACCAACCTCTGGTCCCCAAAACAATCTCTGGTTCCAAAAGCAATACCTGGTCCCCAAACCAGTCTCTGGTTCCAAACCTGATCCCTGGTCCCAAATCAATCTCTGGTCCCAAACCCAATATCTGATCTCAAAACCAAACTCTGGTTCNACCAATCTCTGGCCCCAAACCCAACCTCAGGTTCCAAACCCAATATCTGGTTCCAAACCCAATCTCTGGTCCCAAACCTGATCTCTGGTCCCCAAACCAATCTCTGGTTCCAAACCTGATCTCTGATCCCCAAACAAATCTCTGGTCCAAACCCCAATATCTTGTCTAAAAACCAGTCCCTGGTACCAAAACTGGTCTCTGATCTCCAAAACCAGTATCTGGTTCCATAGCCAACCTCTGGTCCCCAGAACAATCTCTGGTTCCAAAACCAATATCTGGTCCCAAACCTGATCTCTGGTCCCAAAATCAGTCTCTGGTTCCAAACACAACCTCTGGTCCCCAAACCAACCTCTGGGCCTCAACCTGGTCTATGGTCCCCAAAACCAATGTCTGGTCCCAGAGCCAACCTCTGGTCCCCAAACCAATCTCTGGTTCCAAATCCAGTATCTGGTCTCAAAACCAGTCCCTGGTACCAAACCCAATATCTGGTTCCAAACCCAACTTCAGATTCCAAATCCAATATCTGGTTCCAAACCCAATCTCTGGTCCCAAAATCAAACTCTGGTTCTGAAACCATTGTCTGGTCCCAAAACCAGTCCCTGGTCCCAAACCTGATCTCTGATCCCAAACCTGATCTCTGTTCCCCAAACCAATCTCTGGTCCCCAAACCAATCTCTGGTCCCCAAACCAATCTCTGGTCCCAAACCTGATCTCTGGTCCCCAAACCTGATCTCTGGTCCCCAAACCAATCTCTGGTCCCAAACCAATCTCTGGTCCCAAAACCAAACTCTGGGTCCAAACCCAAACTCTGGGTCCAAACCCAAACTCTGGGTCCAAACCCAATCTCTGGTCCCAAACCTGANCCAAACCCAACATCTGGTTCCAAACCCAACTTCAGATTCCAAATCCAATATCTGGTTCCAAACCCAATCTCTGGTCCCAAAATCAAACTCTGGTTCTGAAACCATTGTCTGGTCCCAAAACCAGTCCCTGGTCCCAAACCTGATCTCTGATCCCAAACCTGATCTCTGTTCCCCAAACCAATCTCTGGTCCCCAAACCAATCTCTGGTCCCCAAACCAATCTCTGGTCCCAAACCTGATCTCTGGCCCCCAAACCTGATCTCTGGTCCCCAAACCAATCTCTGGTCCCAAACCAATCTCTGGTCCCAAAACCAAACTCTGGGTCCAAACCCAAACTCTGGGTCCAAACCCAAACTCTGGGTCCAAACCCAATCTCTGGTCCCAAACCTGATCTCTGGTCCCCAAACCAATCTCTGGTCCCCAAACCAATCTCAGGTCCCCAGATCTCCTGACCCCAAACCAGACAGCCCCAAAACCCCTGCAGAGAATCCACAGAAACCCAACAGACCCTCAAAGTAAAGGCCAGCAGCAAACTCCAACTTACCCTGCTGAGCAGTGAGGACTGGAGAGGAGAGATGGAGGTGAGTGAGTGAAGAACCCTCTGCTGGGGAGCTTTTTATACTCTCCAAAGCCTCCCCTTCCCTGGAAATGAGGCATTCCTTGGCAATTCCCACCCCTGATGGATCACTCGGCACATCCTTCCCATGTGGCTTCCGGTATTTAATCTTTGCCTCTTTCCTTTTGCTCACCACCTCAATTTTGCCCCATAATTAGTCGTTGAGATGAACAAGAGATGCAAATTTCCTAATGAATTTGCATTAATGGCACCGGAGGCAGCTCTGAGGAAGCTCCACTTCCCAAGGAATGACCTTGGGACACGCTCGGGGCTGCTGAAGGAGTGGGACAACCACGCCTGGAACTTGGAGGTGTCACCACTCAGGTGTCCCCTCTGCCCTTGGCTGGGATTTTTGGAGGTCATTGGTCAATGGGAATCTTTATTTTCCTGCCTCTGTGGTCAAAGTTTAGGCTGAAGAGTTTCTCCTTTTTCAGTTCTGCTCTTGGGTTTCCCTTCAGGGTCCTCCTCCCTCCTCCTCCCTACATCTTATTTCTGTCATAAATGAAGATTTTCCTTCATTTTCATGCATGGAATGGGTGGGTGAAGCCTAAATTAAGGAACTTTCAAAGAAGTAGTGGACATGGACATGGGAATTTCAATAAATCCCATTTTCTGAGATAATTCCTAAGGTTTGTGAGATGGAGACAACTCGTGATAACCACACTGGAGTGTTTCACACTCTTTGAGAAGTTCTGGCCGCGTGCAGGACCACCTGAGAAGAAGAAGGAGGTGATGATGGTGTTGTGATGAGAAGGACCACCTGAGAAGAAGAAGGAGGCGATGATGGTGTTGTCTTGTGATGAGAGGGGCCACCAAAAGAAGCTGAGGGTTCCAGGATGCTGAGGCAGCTCCTACTCATGGCAAATCACGTTCAGCAGACTCTGACTGTGGGGCTGATGTGGTGGCAGGTGATCCCTGGTGGCTGGGACATGATGTCTCTCCCCAGGATGCCACCATGACCTCCTGTGACGTGGGGTGTCCCTCTGGAATTGTCCCCAGGGGGAGAACTGTTTAAGTCACTCCATAATGGCCAAAAAATTGCCCTGCAGGGACCAACATCCTGCTTGTGTCAACCCTCAAACATCTCCCCTGAGCAGGTCACTCATCACGTTTCCATCGGGATTTATTGTTGCTGTGTTGGACAAGAGGATCCCAACCATGAGAGAAATGGTAATTCTATAATCACGGAAATATGGAATGGGTTGGGTTGGAAGAGACCTCAAGAAATCATCTGATCCAACCCTCCTGGATGGATCCCCATCATCAGAGAAATGGTAATTCTATAATCATGGAAATATGGAATGGGTTGGGTTGGAAGAGACCTCAAGAAATCACCTAATCCAACCCTCCTGGATGGGCAGGGACACCTCCCACTGTCCCAGGTCGCCCCAGCCCGGCCTTGGACACTTCCAGGGATGGGGCAGCCACAGTTTCTCTGCCCAACCTGTGCCATGGGAGGATTCCTTCCCAATATCCAGCACATGGAATGTTGAATTTTTTGGGTTGGAAGGAACATTAAAGATCATCCCATTCCACCCTGTGGCAAGGACAGGGACACCTCCCACTGTCCCAGGTCGCTCCAACCTGACCTTGGACACTTCCAGGGATGGGGCAGCCACAGCTTCTCTGCCCAACCTGTGCCAGGGCCTGCTCACCCTCCCAGGGGAGGATTCCTTCCCAATATCCACCCTAACCCAACACATGGAATGTGGAATTGTTTGGATTGGAAGGAACATTAAAGATCATCCCATTCCACCCCGTGCCATGGGCAGGGACACCTCCCACTGTCTCAGGTTGCTCCAACCTGGCCTTGGACACTTCCAGGGATGGGGAATCCATGGAATAACCTGTGCCAGGNCAATCTCAGGTCCCCAGATCTCCTGACCCCAAACCAGACAGCCCCAAAACCCCTGCAGAGAATCCACAGAAACCCAACAGACCCTCAAAGTAAAGGCCAGCAGCAAACTCCAACTTACCCTGCTGAGCAGTGAGGACTGGAGAGGAGAGATGGAGGTGAGTGAGTGAAGAACCCTCTGCTGGGGAGCTTTTTATACTCTCCAAAGCCTCCCCTTCCCTGGAAATGAGGCATTCCTTGGCAATTCCCACCCCTGATGGATCACTCGGCACATCCTTCCCACGTGGCTTCCGGTATTTAATCTTTGCCTCTTTCCTTTTGCTCACCACCTCAATTTTGCCCCATAATTAGTCGTTGAGATGAACAAGAGATGCAAATTTCCTAATGAATTTGCATTAATGGCACCGGAGGCAGCTCTGAGGAAGCTCCACTTCCCAAGGAATGACCTTGGGACACGCTCGGGGCTGCTGAAGGAGTGGGACAACCACGCCTGGAACTTGGAGGTGTCACCACTCAGGTGTCCCCTCTGCCCTTGGCTGGGATTTTTGGAGGTCTTTGGTCAGTGGGAATCTTTATTTTCCTGCCTCTGTGGTCAAAGTTTAGGCTGAAGAGTTTCTCCTTTTTCAGTTCTCTCTTCAGGGTCCTCCTCCCTCCTCCTCCCTACATCTTATTTCTGTCATAAATGAAGATTTTCCTTCATTTTCATGCATGGAATGGGTGGGTGAAGCCTAAATTAAGGAACTTTCAAAGAAGTAGTGGACATGGACATGGGAATTTCAATAAATCCCATTTTCTGAGATCATTCCTAAGGTTTGTGAGATGGAGACAACTCGTGATAACCACACTGGAGTGTTTCACACTCTTTGAGAAGTTCTGGCCGCGTGCAGGACCACCTGAGAAGAAGAAGGAGGTGATGATGGTGTTGTGATGAGAAGGACCACCTGAGAAGAAGAAGGAGGCGATGATGGTGTTGTCTTGTGATGAGAGGGGCCACCAAAAGAAGCTGAGGGTTCCAGGATGCTGAGGCAGCTCCTACTCATGGCAAATCACGTTCAGCAGACTCTGACTGTGGGGACGATGTGGTGGCAGGTGATCCCTGGTGGCTGGGACATGATGTCTCTCCCCAGGATGCCACCATGACCTCCTGTGACGTGGGGTGTCCCTCTGGAATTGTCCCCAGGGGGAGAACTGTTTAAGTCACTCCATAATGGCCAAAAAATTGCCCTGCAGGGACCAACATCCTGCTTGTGTCAACCCTCAAACATCTCCCCTGAGCAGGTCACTCATCACGTTTCCATCGGGATTTATTGTTGCTGTGTTGGACAAGAGGATCCCAACCATGAGAGAAATGGTAATTCTATAATCACGGAAATATGGAATGGGTTGGGTTGGAAGAGACCTCAAGAAATCATCTGATCCAACCCTCCTGGATGGATCCCAATCATCAGAGAAATGGTAATTCTATAATCATGGAAATATGGAATGGGTTGGGTTGGAAGAGACCTCAAGAAATCACCTAATCCAACCCTCCTGGATGGGCAGGGACACCTCCCACTGTCCCAGGTCGCCCCAGCCCGGCCTTGGACACTTCCAGGGATGGGGCAGCCACAGTTTCTCTGCCCAACCTGTGCCATGGGAGGATTCCTTCCCAATATCCAGCACATGGAATGTTGAATTTTTTGGGTTGGAAGGAACATTAAAGNGCCCAACCCAACACATGGAATGTGGAATTGTTTGGATTGGAAGGAACATTAAAGATCATCCCATTCCACCCTGTGGCAAGGACAGGGACACCTCCCACTGTCCCAGGTCGCCCCAGCCCGGCCTTGGACACTTCCAGGGATGGGGAATCCATGGAATAACCTGTGCCAGAGCCTGCCCACCCTCCCAGGGAAGGATTTCTTCCCAATATCCCATCTAGGCCTGTCCTCTGCAGTGGGAAGCCATCCTATCACTCCTGGCCCTTGTCCAAAGTCCTTCTCCAGCTTTCTTGGAGCCCCTTTAGGATCTGGGAGGGACTCTGAGGTCTCCCTGGAGCCTTCTCCTCTACAGGCCAAACCACCCCAACACTCTCTCCATTCATGGCATTTTTCCTGCTGTTAAATGTCATTTAATGTGCAATTGGGTCAGAAATAAGATCTCCATCAAGTCCTTTTTACAGGCCATGCCTTGTTGGGTGATGTCTTTGTGAACTTCCCTGCTGGTTCCATGAGTTGGACCTGCAGGACCTTCGTGAACGAGGCAAGATCTGACTCTGCAGCTTTTCCAGGTTGGATGGAGCTCTGAAGGTGGAAGATGTTCCTGCCCATGGCAGGGGGTGGAGTTGGATGATCTTTAAAGTCCCTTCCAACCCAAACAACTCCATCATTCCATGATGTCATGAATATTCCCAAGATTTCCTTAACCAATCAACTTCTCCTCTAGCCTGTTCTGGTATAAAATGTCCTCCTGCCAGTGCATTTAATCTGATTTACCCCTTACCAAAACCCTCCTGAGAAATGTTTTCAGTGGAGTTAAGCAGGTGGAGGAGATGATTTGGATACAGACTGAGGAAGCAAATCAAGGCAGTGCTCGAGGCACCTTCCCCAGACATGCAATTCAGGGCTGAGTCCTGCATTTTAATAGCAAAGAAAGTCCCAGCCAGCCAGGAAAGGTGTGGTTGACTCATGGATCTGCTATTTTAGGAATGAAGCTTTCAAGCTGTGTGTTGGGCTCTGGGTTTCTTTCCAGCTCTGGGAGTTCAGGAGGAAACTCTCTGCTCACTGCAAACAAATCGAGGTGTTTTTGGGCTTTTCTCTTTGGAAGATGGAAGTGGAAGAAGATGTGCCTGTGTTCAGTGAGTAGTGAATTCCTCTCAGGACCTGCTAAAATGCCCTTCCAAGAGCAGGGATGAGGTCCCAGACATCTCAGTGGGGTCTACAACTTCCCCACGAGGGGCATCAGTGATCTCTGAGCTCTGGTGAGCAGGGACAGGACCCAGGGAATGGCCAGAGTTGCGTCGGGGAGGGTTGGTTGGATCTCAGAGAAAGATTCTTCCCCCACAGGGTGGTGGGCACTGACCAGGCTCCCCAGGGGTCTTCCCAACCCCAAATCTGTCAGAGCTCCAGGAGCATTTGGATAACACTCTCAGGGACAGCATCAGTGATCTCTGAGCTCTGGTGAGCAGGGACAGTACCTGAGGGAACGACCAGAGTTGTGTCAGGGGAGGGTTGGTTGGATCTCAGAGAAAGATTCTCCCCCCACAGGGTGGTGGACACTGACCAGGCTCCCCAGGGATGGTCCCAACCCCAAACCTGTGGTGGGCACTGACCAGGCTCCCCAGGGATGGTCCCAACCCCAAACCTGTGGTGGGCACTGACCAGGCTCCCCAGGGATGGGCCCAACCCCAAACCTGCCAGAGCTCCAGGAGCATTTGGATAACCCTCTCAGGGACAGGGTAGGAATTTGAAGTGTCCTGTGCAGAGCCAAGATTTGGACTTCATGGTCCTTGTGGGTCCCTTCCAGCTCAAGATATTCCATGACTTTCTGATTTATGGAGTGGTGTGTTTTCAGAGAGTGGAATTATTGCCTCAATGAGATGATGTTTTTGAGTTTTAACCACCTTAACCTTTAAGTTTTGTGGCAAATAAATTGTGGGAGATGGTCAGAAAGTGAAAGAAGGGACCTCAGAATCGTGGAATGCTTTGGGTGGGGACATTGGTCATCCTATTCCTCCCCTTCCATGGGTAGAGACACCTCCCACCAGCCCAGGTTGCTCCAAGCCCTGGCCTTGGGTGCTCCCAGGGTTGGAGCAGCCACAGCTTTTCTGGACAACCCATTCCAGCTGCTCAGGTTGCTCTGCTTGTTGCCTCCAGACACGACCCAATTTGTGCCAACAAACTGGGCAGCTCTTTGTTTCCTGAATGTTCTGCTGTGCCCCTGGAGCTCCTCTGCAGCCAAAGGCACAGATGGCACGGGAACAACTGGGTAAATTCTGGGCAAAGTGATGGAAGAACAACGAAAAGGGCAGATGTTGCGTTTTGCTTAATGCTCAGTTTTATTGTCTACAAGTCAAGAGAGGAAATGAAGAACAATCACATCAACAGCAAAGGTTTCCCAAGACCCAAACACCAAGAAGAGAATTAACACCCCACTAATACCTAATGGCTCTTTGCCTCATACAGTGGATGATAAAGTCGAGAGTGTTGAAGATACTCCACAGACCCCGAGATGAGCTCAGTTGGTTAAAACTTGGTTGTAATAATGCCAAGGTCATGGGTTCAATCCCCTGTATGAGCCATTGACTTAAGAGTTGGACTCCATGATCCTTGTGGGTCCTTCCAACTCAGAATAGTCTGTAAAGCACTGAAGGAAGCAGCAGCTTAAGCTGAGAAGAAGAAGAAAATCACTACGTGTTGGCTCCATCATGATGAGAGCCAGAAGCAAACGAGAAGGTTTTCACCTCCTGGTGGCACAGCAGAGGTGGAGCTGGCAGAGGGTGCTTTACCACGCAGGGATGGCTCAGCAGCACTTCTTGATGCTGGCACAGCACTGCTGGATGGGGATGCAGGGCACGCAGCACTTCCTGACCGGGGTGCAACAAACCACCACGGGCTTCTTCTTCACCACGTAGGAACAGCAGGGCCCACAGGGGCAGCAGCAGGGCCGGGGGGCACAGCACACCGACTTCTGGCACACCTTGGTGCAGCACACCTTCTGCTGGCACGGGTCACAGCACACAGACTGGCACGGGTCACAGCAGACAGACTGGCATGGGTCACAGCAGGGCTTCTGGCACGGGTCACAGCAGACAGACTGGCACGGGTCACAGCAGGGCTTCTGGCACGGGTCACAGCAGACAGACTGGCACGGGTCACAGCAGGGCTTCTGGCACGGGTCACAGCAGACAGACTGGCATGGGTCACAGCAGGGCTTCTGGCATGGGTCACAGCACACGGTCTGGCATGGGTCACAACAAGGCTTCTGGCATGGGTCACAGCACACAGACTGGCACGGGTCACAGCACACACTCTTTTGGCACGGGTCACAGCAGCAGGACTGTTGGCACGGGTCACAGCAGGACTTCTGGCACGGGTCACAGCACACACTCTTCTGGCACGGGTCACAGCACACAGACTGGCATGGGTCACAGCACACGCTCTTCTGGCACGGGTCACAGCACACAGACTGGCACGGGTCGCAGCAGCAGGACCGCTGGCACGGGCTGCAGCAGACACTCTTCTGGCACGGGGCACAGCACACGCTCTTCTGGCAGGGGCTGCAGCAGACGCTCTTCTGGCACGGGGCACAGCACACGGTCTTGGTCTTCACCACGGAGCAGCATCCTGTGGAACAGCATCCAGTGGAGCACATGGTGGTGGGAGGGTGGTAGAGGGTGCACGGAGCGAGGAGCTGAAACACAACACACTCTTAGGTCTGACCCATCTTTCCAAGTCTAGTGGTCATGTTGGCACAGAAATGCTGCTGTCTCAAGCCATGGGTGATACCCACATCCCACCCTCCTTCCTACTGAGGTCCTTGAGGTGCCTGAAGGGATTTCAACTTCCTTCCTCCTCCTCCATGAAGGTCCCTCCCTGAATTTCCACCCCAAGGAGCTCAGTTTCTACTCTGCTCTCTCTACTTTTTGCAAGGCACAATGGACCAAGAGGCTCAAAAGATCTGGATTTCTACAGAGCTGTAGGTCATAAAGTCAGACTCATAGTTGGAGCTGGAAGGGACCTTTGAAGGTCTACCAAGTTCAACTCCCCCAAAAGACACATCTCCATCCATTGCTTGCCCAAACCATCATAAAATCAAACTCATAGTTGGAGTTGGAAGGGACCTTTAAAGGTCTACCAAGTCCAACTCTCCACAAAGACACATCTCCATCCATTGCTTGCCCAAACCGTGATCAAATCAGGCTCATAGCTGGAATTGGAAGGGACCTTTAAAGGTNACAAGACACAATGGACTGAGAGGCCCAAAAGATATGGATTTCCTACAGAGTTGTAGATCATAAAATCAGACTCATAGTTGGAGCTGGAAGGGACCTTTAAAGGTCTACCAAGTCCAACTCCCCGCAGAGATGAGACACAAAGACACATCTCCATCCATTGCTTGTTGATTTCCTTAAA
>VWZD01012719.1:12292-95310 GCA_013396695.1 Sakesphorus luctuosus
GCTGGTTTGTGTCCGCCCCGCGCCGCTGCTCCCTCTACTCCTTCAAGGGCCCGCAGGAGCCGCTGCCGCTCGGGCACATCGACATCGCCTCCGCCTGCTTCAGCTACCACCAGCCCGAGGCGGGCGACGAGCCCTCCGCCTTCGAGGTGCACGGGCCCGGCGGCGCTGTCGCTGTGCTCAAGGTAGGCCTGGCCCTGCCCCCGTCCCCATTCCCGCTCCGTGCCTGCCCTGGCCCCGGCCCCATNGCGGGCCCGGCAGTGCCGCTGTCCCCGCGGTGGGTGCGGGTTTCTCTGGGTTTCCTCCCCGGGTTTGTGTGCGGGGCTCCCGAGCGGGAGCGGGGACCGGGCGGAGCGGGCGCTGTGCCAGCGTCGCGAGGGGAAGGAGACATTTCCGAAGAAATGGGGTGGGAAAGAGAGATTTCCGAAGAAATGCGGTGGGCTTTGGTTTGGGAGTGGGGCGGGAGTGGCCGGGCCGGTGCTGGGGTGCGTGTTTGGAAAGGATGGTGCGTGGCACAAGGCTGGGCTGCTCGGGAGGAAGGAAGAGGAGGGAGAATTGTTTCCTGAGAGTGCAGAGACTCCTTATCGCGTTGTCTGTGCAAGGACTCAGAGCCTCCCGGGGCGAGAGGCAAACGCTGGGGTGGTTTTACATTTCTTTCCTCTATTGTCATGCCTAGGGGGAAAAAACCCCATGAGTGGAAACCATTTCCACTCAGTAGAGAAGAAAGAAATCCTTTCGAGTATCCATTATTTTGGGTTGCTGTCAAGGCAGATGTGCTCCTCAGGGAATAATGTTCTTGGGACTTTTCCTGTGAACTGTGTACTTTTTGGAGCAATGTCCTTGGCCTTGGAGGATAATCCATAAAGTAACTAAACAGTAGAACTTCCTATTGAATATTGGAAAGTATCTCTTACACACTTCTTTAGCAGTGGAGATTTGAGCAGTGATGGCACATGCTGAGATGAAAGAAAATTATTGTATCAAGCTCTTCATTCTGTTTTGATAAGTATAAAGGCAAAAATACAGAATTGTCAACATGCTTTACTAGGGAATAAGCAGGTTATTAAACTAGAAAACTAATATAATAACTTTAAGTATATTTGGTTAAGAAAAAGCAGTGTAATCAGCATGCAAACACTTGTAAAAGCTGTCTTTGTATAGCCATAACCAAAGATTTTATTGCTTTCCATGAATCTGCTTTTATAACCTGAGTATACAGGTTAAAGCTGCAGACTTGGTTTAAGCATTGATTTTTGATAGCTTGAGAGTATTTTGTTTGGTTGGGGTTTTTTAATTACCATTAAGTGGTTTTTCTGTGTAAATCTTCAGAAAAATATTTAGTGCACTTTTTTTGTTTTTCCTTTATTGGGGAGCATGGGATTTGTGATCAGGACTGGGTGGGAAACACTGTCTGCCACCTGTGTAATAACAACTGGTCTGTCAGGCAGCACTGCAGCAGCAGTCTGGGTGTTTCTGCAGACAGGAAGACCCAAATCCACACTAACGCACAAGTGCAGAGAAATGGGAGGGTTCCTTTTTCATCTTTTTCTTGGTAACTTTTAGTCAGTGATGTTACTGCTCTGCCCATATCCCATATTTTATGTATCTATTCTTTTACCTGTACTCTCTAGGAAAGAACGTGCACAGATCTGAGCTCTCTCCACGTTTCCTTTATGGGATTTGAGAAGAGGGGCCAGTTGAGAAACTCAAGTTCATTTCTGTAATTAGTGGGAAAAGTGAATTTTACGTTGTGTTATGATGCTTACCCTAAAGTGGCTAAGTGATTATCCATAAATTGCTATTACATTGTAGGTGTTTATGTCATAAGTTAGGAATTAATGTAGATCTTGAGGGGTATTGCAGGACCCACTGGCCCTTGTGGCCATGTGATTCACCAAGGCTTTTGCAGCTGGAATTCATTTTCTTCTACCCAACATGGTAGTTCTTTAAGGCCTCTAAAAACATCCTTTGGCTAATTTGGGTAGATGTGGAATTAAGAATGAATTCAAGATGTTGAAAAAACAAACCAACTCACAAAAAAACCCCAACCCCAAAGCTGCCCCATGCTGATCCAGGCCCTGTTGAAAACAAATGTGATTTAATCTGTGAAGAAAACATTACACACAGAGCACGAGGAATAAAGTCAAGTCAAATGCATTCTTCACCCTGTAACTCACATGCCTGATTTTCCTCAGATTGCTGCTGTTCAGAATTTCCACATCTTGTGATCTGGCCTTTCCCAGTCAGGATTATAGACTGTGAAGAGCAATAGGACATAAGCAACTGGAATTCCAGTTTGAACTGATGGTGCTGTTGAGGCATGCATTATTTTTTGTAATAACTGGGGTATCTGTTAATGTAATAATTTCATCATCTGGGATTGCACAGTCTTCTGTCATTTGATGGGGTCTGAGGGTTGTAGGATGAGTCTTTGTTCCCAGTTAGATAACAATTTTGGAAAAAATACACTACAGCCTTTACAGCAAATATAGCAAATTGTTCATATTTTAAGACTGTAGGTAACCAACCTGCCACTTGTGAGATTGTACCTTTTCTGTGTGTTTCCAACGGTGACAGTACAGCAGAAGATAAATGTGTGTAAAAAGCTTTTCTATTTAAATATATATAACGAGTGCCATCCCTTTAGGTAAAGATGCTCAGAAAATTGTGTGCTTTATGAATTTGGCTAAATGGTGTTTGAGGATATTTTCATGGAAAGGCAAATCCTGAGCCTGCAAATCCTTGCTGTAACACAGAATACTGGTGACATAATCAAGGGAATATTGGGCTGCATTCACACAGCGAGGCCTGGCATGAAGGGAGAAATTATATGTATATGTGAATAGAGGGGTCATTTCTCATTCATTTTTAAAGCAGTGTCCTGTAGTGACAGTTTGCTTGCTTCTGAAACAAAGCAAACTGAGCAGTGATGCTGGACTGTGTGTGGTCTCTCCAGAGTGGGTGACTGCTCTGTGAGCAGCGGTGAGTTGGGAGGGGAACAGAAACTGCACAGACTTTTGAAAGGAAAAAAATCCGTCCTGGGTTCTTGGCCTAGTGTAGGCATTCCAGACACTGCAGATTTCAGAGCCCGGATCCCTGGAAATACTGGACAACAAACTTGCTGAAGTGAGAGCTACTTTGGAGCTTTTACTCTAATGTGTCAGTGGTGTGGAAGGATGTGGTTGGTGCTGGGGGGCTTGAGCAGCCGGGATTGCTGTAGGAACCAACCTGGCTTGGAAGGTGGCTCAGCAGTGAGGCTCATTTGTTGCCTGAGCTGATGCTTTGTACTCGAAACTGTGCTGGTTAGTGGTTGCAGTGCGTTAATTAAAGTTGGGCTGCCCTCCAGACACAGCCATCTGGCTCCAGGTTTGCTGTTCGAGCAGCAGGCAGGACTAGTAAATCTTAAGAAATGCAAACTTTCTGGTGATAAAAAAAGGTCAAGGGAGAGATTGCCTGAGTTCAGAAAAGAAGTGTGGCAGGAACTTCCATGAGATTCCCCAAAAGGTCAGGTCTGTTTGTTGCATTTCTTTGGACTCTTCCTTGAAGTGTTTGGTGTTGGCACATATTCCACCAGTGTGTGCAGGTAGAGGGAGCCACAGGGTCGTTGTTTTCCCCAAACAATTCTTCTGTTTGTGTCAGGTGTGCATCAGAAGAAGGCAGCTCCTGCATCATTCTTAGTGGGAGGATATAGGGAATGGTTTTAATTAGTTAAAGGGTAATAAATTTCCATCCTTTAAGTAGAAAACTGCATAGTAGTGGATGTCTCTTCACTTAACAGTGTCTTTTGCTGCTGCTGTTGCCTGTAAGTTTGCAGAAGTGATTCTTTATTTCACACCAGTCTGGATGGCATTCATGATGGGTTTCTTTCTCTCAGAAAAGCCTTCACTGGAATGTGAATGGTTGGCACTGCAGTAAGCAAGCCCCTTAGCAATAGTTCAGTACCTGTAAGTATTTTTTTGTGAGATTTGATGAATGCTGCACCTGGATAGATGTTCTGGCTCTCATGGTGGGCAGTAGCCAAATGCTCAAAGAAGTCACGAGAAATGGGGCGAGCATGGAAGTGTTCTTTTCTTTGACAGATAAAAGTGAATTTAAAAAAAAAGTTTGCCAATTTGTCTTGGTTAGGGGTAGGGGAAGAGGGAGATGTAAAATATTCCATGTGTGTTAGGGTTTTTTTTTTAAATAGTTCCTTTCAAACAACAGCTTCAGAGATTTATTTTGTTTAAAGAAAACTCCTTTAGACAGAGATTTCCAGAATGCTATTTTGATGGTAAACAGGTGCTTACATAAACTCAGCAGAAACTGTTCAAAGAGTGGAAAAACTGTAAGAGAAGGAAGACTGCATGGAAGGCAGGAAGGCAAGGTAACAGACAGCTCAGTAGGAGAACAAGTTCAGTTGGCAATTTAAAATTCACAACAAGGAGAAGCTCCATTAAAATCAATTCATGGTTCTCCAAAGGTGATTGGGGAGAGAATAATGGGGAAACTCATTAAGTCCCAGAAGTCCTGGGCAGCAGTTAATTGCAGGTGTAAGTTAGATGGGCTGGGGTGATGCCTCCTGAGCTGTGATGTGGTAGCAAAGGGAGCCCCCTGAGGGCTGCACCCTGTGTTAGTGGGAGCTGTTGGAATCCTCGGTGCTTTTCTACTGGAGCACAGTAAAACTTTGCTTTGAGAGGCCTGTGTGCAAGTCTGTCTAAAGGAAATGTCGGCTCTCAAATTTACCAGAAGGGAAGACTTGCCACTGGCTGAAATTGCCAAGGAAATCCTTTTGTGCAAGGAATAGAAGGGGGAGGTTTGCTCTTTGCAAGGCTGCAGTCTATAGGTTGAACCAGCCTACTGTGTGCTCATTCCCACCCTGCCAGGATTGAGGCTCCCAGTGTCCACTTCTTTGGCTCTTAGTGAGAAACTTTATAGACTCTTCTAAACTTTTCTTTTGCCATGTAATTTTTTATGAGGGAAATGTTTTTCTCCCGTTTCCCATGATCAAACAAGAAAGAATACAGGAAACTAATTTCCACTTCAGATTAGAAATGTCTTGCTTACATATCTTTCTTGCCAGCTGAGAAAAGTGAACCTGCAGTGTCCTTGTGTATCACTGCTCGATTTGTGAATGTTTACATGATTTCTGGATCTTCTGCCTTACCACGTTTATGATGTACTGAGAGGAGTTGGAGCTCCAGGAATAACTTTCCTACTTAACCTCCTTGCACAGTGCTTTGGAGCTGTTTGCTGGGGGATGTTGGGGTGTTAAAGCTCATACAGGTACAAAAAGCCAAAGAGTAAAATAAAATTGCCTGTCTGTGATTGCTGAACACTGAGGTGGCAAATTGCTGAGCCAGAGGGAGCACCCTGGGGAGCACCAGTTCTTGTTTGCTGGTCTGTTTGTGCATTGCTTTGTAACTGGCTGCTGTTGGGGGCAAAATATGGTGGCAAATGGATTCTCAATTGGACTAGACCAGAAGTATTCTCCTGTCAATAATGAAGGCAGTTGTGTGCCATTGCTGTGCTTTACTGTGTTTCTTTTGGAAGGAAATGTGTTTTGTTTGTGGCTTTTCATTCTGCTACTGCTGTGCCTTGCACAGGTGCCCTCAGTGCTACACACAACAGGAAGCTCTCTGAAATTAAGTGGTCTTTGGAGGGTGAGCACAGGCATTTGCCCAGGTCAGTAGGGTTTTCACTGGTGATGCCACCAAACACTTTGGGAGAAGGTGGGAGAAAGGCTGGCTAAAAGAGAAGCACTCACTCTGCTTACAAGCCAAAGGAACTTAGTGTGTCCTCCCAAGCGTTCAGCTTTTGTTCCTGAACAGACTGTGCCACTGGGTCAGGTGCTTGTCCTGGACTGGCAGCTGAGAGTGCATGTTGGAACAACAGCAGCTTTTCCATGGCAGCATCTGCAGGGTCAGTTCCCATCCCTTGCTGGTATTTGTATATTGTCATTTGCTGTGCCTCGAGAAGACTTAGAGCTGTGATTCAAGATGCTTTTGAATTCTTGCTCACCTATTACCTGTTCACATTAGTCGCTTTGGGCTTGTAGATTAAACAATCATGTTGGCTTTTTATTTTAAACAGGATTTTTCCAAAGGGAGCCAGTCAGTTAGTGGGGTCAGCATGAAGTACAATATGTAGATTTAATCATTAAAGTAGGAGGCATTGCAGTGCATATTGATTTGTTGGTTTCTTCTGGTGAGAAAGCAAGTTAAAAGAAAATGGGAATCTTGAGTGTGTATGGAATCTTTTTTCCTAAGAATAGATTTGTAGTTATATATTCAAACAATGTGTGTAAAATAGAAGGTGGTGCTGCATTTTCTAATGTTTGAGTGTAAAACTGGAGAAAAAGAATGCATGTGACTACTTCTAGTAGAAAATAAATTTGGCACAGGAGTCAGGGGCCTATGTGTGCATGAGATGGAGCCGGTACACTGGAGGCTGTTTCTTTTAAATCATACTGATTTGGGGTGATGGGGCTGCACTTGTTTAAAGGTAAACCAGAAGAGGAAACAAACCCAACACAAAAGAGATTATAAGTTACAGTTACAATTTAATAACAATATCACAATAAATGCAATGGCACAAAGAGAAATTGGGTTTAACCCACAAAACCCAGCAGTGGAACCCAGCCCCCTGGGGCACAAACACAGTGGGGTTTGTTGGCCCCTGTGCTGAGCCCCACGTGGTTCCCCCGAGTCCAAAGGAAAAGGAGGTGAAAAACCTGTTGGTGCAGATGATGTCACAGTCTGGTGGAGAGTGGTGGGCTCCTCCTGTCCAGGTTCTGCTCCTCCTCTGGATCCAGTGAGTGGTTCCCCAAGTCCCCAAACCCCAAGATTCTCTCCCCTCAGGTGCAGGTGGGAGCCCCCAGTCCCTCCCCCAGGGCAGGGAGTTCCACACTGGGGGATGTGACTCTGGGAGTCAGGGGGGATTTTGGAATGGTTGCTGGCCCCTGAGCAGAGCTGAGCCCTCAGGTGGGTGTGGAGGTGCCAAGGACTCCTTGGAGGGGAGTTCTCCCAGCTCCTCTGCCAGGCTTCTTTCCCAGCCAGCTTGCATGCTGAGGGGTCAGGTGTGCCCTGGGCAGCTGCTGCCAATGGGCCATTGTTACCAGTTCCTGGGAAATGGGATAGAGGGTTTAGAATGCACAGCTTTGGTCACACCCACACAGTGGGTGATAAACTGGTCCCACCTGCTGAACTGGGACAGGGCCTTTGCTGCTCTGCTGTTTATCTGGGCTGCTTTTCTTATTGCTCTTGGAATGGCTGTGTCCATCCACCAGCGCATGCAGTGACCCCACCAGTGCTCTGGTTCTGTGTTTAGGCTGCAACCCGCCAGGATATGACCTACTGGCTGCAGGAGCTGCAGCAGAAGAGGTGGGAGTACTGCAACAACCTGGACGCAGCCAAGAGGGACAGCCGCACCTCGCCCACCCCCAGTGACTCTGCCAAAGGACTCGTTGCCAAAGACAACCCTGGTAGGTTGGAATTTTGAGCTAAACCAGAGGGCACAGTTCTCCTCAGTGGCAGCTCATCAGCACAAGGCATTGCACCGTGGTAGAGAACAGCCTGGGGAAGGTTCTGCAGAACTTGTTATTGAGTAGCTCTGTATAAACTCTATATGTTGATGATGCTGTAATTATGTAACATAATATTTTTGTTTTCTGAGTCCTTACAGAAATAATTTCCTGATTTCTATTCTTCATACAAGGCTGAACACAATCCTGCCCTGTGCCAACTGAGGCATTAGTAAAGCTCTCTTGGGTCAGCCATATTTCGTCACCAGATTTCATATTTGGTTGACTGCAGTTCGTTCATGTGAAGCTCTGTCTTCCCCACCCTCCTGCCCTTCCCCAGGTCACACCCCAGGCTGCAGCATTGTCCTCTAACCCAGTTTGCTTCTCTCATTTGAGAGCCCTCTGCCTATGGCTGTTTGCTGGGCTCAGCTGGACTGAGGGATGTGCTTTCCTGGGGGCTCAGCCTGAGTTTCAGCCACCCCACCACAGATCAGAGCTGGTCTCATCCTGCCCTGTGCCACTGGAAGGGAACAGCTTGTTCTCCAGGCTGGTTTTTGGCCACTGTAGTTTCCAGAAGGGACAGATGAGTGCCAGGATTAGCCCAAGTGAATTGTTGAATGCCAGGTGGGATAGTTTGAGAGCCCCTTTGTGCCAACACTCAGCCTGGTGAGCAGCTTGTCAGAGCAAATACTGCCAGGACACAAAAAAACCCCAATAGTGGTGTGCAGAAACATGAGTGTTGGAAAGGGAGCAGGCTTTGGTCTGCCAGCCTCTCCTTCTGCTCTGCAGGCTTCCTTTTTTGTATGTTTGCCTGACCCTGTGCTGTGTTGATAGCCAAAAAGGAAGGCTTCTTTTTCATTTCTGCCAGATTAATGAGCGGAATGTGTTTCCTGTGCAATCAGGTGACTGCCAGAGCTACTGGAAAGCAGAACACAAGGCCTGGTGGAGAACACAGGGAGGCAGAGCAGAGGGAGGAGCCAGGCCTGCCACGGGCAGCAGCTGGTTGGTCAGAGCAACTCTAACATGCAGCTTGGCCACAAATCTGTTCCTTCTTCTTTGTGCCATTTCCCTCAGAGCTTGGGCACAACATTAAACGAAGCTGCTGTCATTGCACCACATGCAGGTGCTGTTCCCTCACTCCAGCTTTGCATCAGATCCAGTAATTCAGTCACTGATCTGGTATTTTCTTTTCCTGTCAGTTACTGGGGGTTTTTTTGGATGAGCAAGCTGAACTTTTTTGTGTAATTATTTTTTTTAATTTGATTTTTTTAAATTTAAATTATTATTGTTATTAAATCCAGCGGAAGGAATGGCAGGATAAAATGCATGGGCTGATCAGGCTCTTCCCTTTCAGGGACAGCCTGCAGTTAAACTGCATTGGGTGGAATTTGGAACTGCATCTTGAGTATCTCATTGTTTAGGACAAATCATAGGGGTGACTTTACCATCAGCTGAAGTGTTTAACCAGGGATTTCTTGTGGGGAATGTGCAAATAGTCTAAATGACTGATGGTTATTTCTTCTTATTAATCAAGTACTCCCGAAGTTTCCTGTAGAATTGGGGGTTTTTCAAGGCTGTGATGACTAAGATGTGCTTTACCCTGGAGCACAGAAATGGGTTTGTTTTGCTGGTGCTTGAGTACAGATGCCCTCCCCAGTGTTTTCAATGGGGAAATAGTCTGTGTTCAGTCCAAAACCAGAACTGCTTGCTGGAACTCTGCCTGTTCTGTCCTCCCTGTGTCCTGTCTCTTCCCAGTTTAGAAATCTGGACTGACTGGAGCATACAAAAAGCTTTGTGGATCAACCTTGAAAGGCTTTTAAGAACATCCAATATAGTGAAAAATACTTGAAAATATTTTTCAGAGTGGGATTTGGGAAAGTTCATGTTACAAAAATTAGACTGTAGGATGGAGCTACCTCACTACCATGGAAGTCAAATAAATTATTTATTCCTCATAGGATATGGGATTATTTTATTTTTTCTTGAAATTGATTGAATGTTAATGTAGGTTTTACGATTTCAATTCTTGGCTATGCTGTTCCTCAACTCTTAATTTGCATTAATAAAGAATGCAATGCCATGCATTTAGAAGGTTGTTGTGTTTTGAAAGAAGTTCAAAGATTTTTCTTTCATGTGGTGGCTGCATTGGCAGCTACATGAATGAGCTGTGCAGTCCATCCCTGTGACCCAACCACAGGGCAGCAAGTGCAGAGAGACCCTCAGGCTCAGGCACACAATTGGGGAGGGCAAATGCACCTGTTAAAATTCAGCTCCTGAGCAATTCCTTCACCTGGGGCATCCCACAAAGGGCTCAGGCAGCCTTGGGGAGTCCTGCAGGGAGAAGATGAAACAAGCTGTGAGTCTGAAGGCAGAATGTCGTTTGGGTATCCATAAGCTTTTGGTCTGTGTGTTTTGTGCTTTGTTTGTGGTTTGGGTTTTTGTTTGTTTGATTGTTTCCTTTGGGGGTTTTTAGGGGGTTTTTGGTTGGTTTGGTTTGAGGTTTGGCTTTTTGGGGGTTTGGTTTGGTTTTCCTTAAAACTTGTTGTATTATCTTTGCCCGTTATTAGGCAGAGAATATGACCAAAAGGTAGTTTTAGCTAACCTACCTCAGCAGGATTGTGTTCAGCCCAAACAGCCACAGTCCAAAAGAACTTGGAATTCTGCTTGGCTGATAAGGCCCTGAAGTGTCTGTTCATAAAAAACCAAGGCAGTGGAACTTGTTTGAGACATGCCATGATGCACTTCTGTGGCAGATATTGCTTTTCAGGGGGTTGAGACATTTCTGATGTCAGTGATCGTTTATACTTTGTATTCTTTATCACAGAATGTTCTTTCTATGTCTAATCTTTCATAGGGCTGAACAAAAGTCACCCTCTGCTGAGCAACTGGAGGGGACAATTTGCTTTGAGACGGTCTTGCTGCTTGTGCCAAGTAATAGTCAGAGCAAGGGCTGAAAGGCTCAGCAGTGATAAAAGAGGGCATCATGATTTCCTCGAGTTTTATTAAAGTCAGAGCCCATCCCAGTGTGTTACTTTCTAACATAAATGCTGAACAAGTCTGAGAGTGTTGTCAAAAAATCCTTAATCCTTCAGTACTTTGTGAATTACATCGAGAAGAATCTGAAAATGACATGGGAGCTTGTTTAACTTGCCTGTTTAGAGGGTTTGTGGGAGGCCAGAAACCACTTTGTGCTTCTCTATGATGGTTTTGCCATTAACAGTATATTCCATATTCCGAATTTTTTATTTCCGCTGCCTGCTGGAGGGAGACAGCAAGTTACCCAGAATAATGGGAATGCTGAGGGAACCCAGACACTCCAGGTTCTGACTGTCGTGTGCTGCAGTGCTGGCTGGCTCTGTTGGATCAGCCTGGATCCTCTGGAATTCCTCTGGAATTGCTCAACTGTGGCTCAGGGCTGTGCCAGATCCCAGCCATTCCCACAGAGCCATCAGAGCCTGTGTGAGCTGCTGTTACTGTGCAGCTGAGGAGGAGATGCCACAGCTTAACCACAGCTGGTACCTCCTGCCTGATCCAGGACACCCCTGATGGCTCTGCAGGGCCTGTGCCAAGGTCCTTGGCTCTGGGAATGCCCAGCTGGATGGGCACAGAGCTGGCTCAGGGCTGTGAAGCTTCTTGACTGCCACCCCCTGAAAGCTGTCACTGTGTTTGTGACATCGTTCGTGACCTGGCTCTGAGAAACCCGAGCTTGTTTTACAAGGGGTTTTTGCAGGTTAATGTAATGAAGCCACCTTTAATTTTTATGGCTTTATAGCTGGATGAATCAATACTGACTCACTGAGGTTGTAAATCACTCCTGAAGTAATGCCTCATGAGCATCCCACAAGACCTGCTATCCCAGGTATGTGTCTGTGGGGAGAGCTGCCTGAGGAAAACAGTGTGCTGTTTTGAGGGTTCATTACAACAGTGTTCTATTAAGTTATGTTGCAGTTTAAAATAAAACCCAAACTACAGTGGTAGCAGCTTTAGCAGTATATGGCTTTCCATCCATAGCCACTGATCTTTTACTTATTGAAGGTTTTGTCTATTTTTCTCTTTTTTTAAAATTTTCTTTTTTATATAGATCTGAGCATCCTAAGTCAAAATGCTTCAGCAGAGAGAGCTAGAAATATTCTAGCTGTGGAGACTTCTCCTACAGACCTGGTGGGGGAACAAGCAGCTTCCCAACCTGCACCAGTCCAAGCAAGTGCCCTCAATTTCTCACTCAAGCAATGGAGTACTGAAATCAAGTAAGTTGGGAAGGTGGGGGAAAGAGTCATCAGGGGGTTGGTAGTTGCTGGCTGAGACTGTTTCCTACTGAAAGATGTCTGTATATGGTTGGTGGAGCTTTTTAGAAGAAAGGGGGTAGTGATGTGCGTGGATCACTACATTGGTATCTCTTCAAGTAAACTCTTTATTTTACTTACTGTTTGAAGACTGGAAGCCTGAACATCATTGTGTGGCATCACTGATGCCTGAAAGGGAGACTCAAGTCTTGTTAAGCACTTCTAGTGCAGGCTTTGCTCTCTGAACCCAAGCAGGGAGCTGGGAGTTCCATTTTTGGCTACTCCTGCTTTTTCATGGAACTGTATTGTAGGTCATAGTACTCAGTGCACAGGAACTATTTTAATGATGAAAATCAGGCTAATATAAATCCTTACTCTTCATTCTTAAAATAAATGGAAGCACATGGCACAGATTTGAAGTTGATATAGTTTGAGTTCCTGAGCAAAACTGGCAGACCCTTCCTTAACAGCATCAACACCACTTACCATCCCCTTACTCATAATGAGAAACGCTTGGGTAATAGTTGCTTTAAGGAAAGCAGTGCTGCTGGTTTTTCAAACTCTGCTGTTAGTGTCTTTCTAAAGGATTTTACACTTTGCCCCCATGTTTCTGCTTGTACTCAGCCTGTTGCAGTGCTGGTGCAGAGTGGCTCTCAGAGCATAGCTGTGCTTTGCTTAACTAGACCACAACGCTACTGAGCTGTGGGTAAAAGGCTGTCCATTTTCAGCGGCAGTGCTCAGTTAAACAGACACCTTTTAAAGCTTTCTTATTTATCACAGAGATCTGAGAGTTTTTTAACTGTGGTTGATTTGGGCTCTTTTTTCTGTTGTTGGTTTTGGATTTTTTTTGCTCTTTTTTTTTCCCCCTACTTTGTAGACTGTAACTGAAGTTCTAGAAAAGATGACTTATGGCTGGATTGAGAAATATGTAAATCCTGTTACTACATGTCCTGTTTTAACTGATAATTTTATGTGGTTGTTTGGGTCTGTACAGCCACTTTGCCTTGGTAGAACTTGTGTTTGATCATAATAGAGGGAAAAGCACATGGAGCAATGTCTGTTTGGTGAATTCCTGTGTACTTAAAACAAGAGTTTCTGGCTTTTTGAAGCTTTTCTTTATTTTTGGTGTGTTATTGGGGGGATTTTGTGGGGTTTTTTTCCTGCATTGCTTTGGGGAAGTGTAGCTGGGGCAGTGTCAGGGTAAGCTACTCTGTGCTCCTGGTGGTGTGTTGGTGTTTCTGAGCTGAAAGGCAACAGTGGAGTTGTGGGTTGGGGCACTTGTGGTGCAGGGAAGTCCTTCTGGTGGCAGTGGCCCAGCAGATCCGGTAGTGTTCTCCTTTGTATAGCTCTGATCACAGTGGCTTGAAGTCCTTGCAGATCCCTGGGGATAAATAGCCAACTCAGGATATTCTGTGACTCCATGTAAGATCCTGTGTAAGGAAATCTCCCACTGCAGCTCTTGGAGGGTGAGTGCCACCAGCAGCAGGTTGTGAGCACTGAAGGTCCTGTATCCAGGAAGATAAGTCTCTTTGGAGCCTTGAGCGTGGAGCAGTTTGCACAAGGAAGATGAATTTTCTTCAGTGTAGGTTTGCTTAGGGAACAGTGAATTTTCCTCCTATTGTCCATCCTCAGCTGCTCCAGAGAGAAGGGAGGGCATGTGCACCCTAATTTTGATTTATTTTGCATAAGTAAGTCTTTATTACATGTTTCTCCTGAAATGAATGACACCTAATCAATAATCTGAACTCTTCAGTAATGGTGCAAGGGCCCTTCCTATTGCACAGCTTTGGCTTGTGCTCAAACCAGTTTGAACAGAATTGCTGTGGAAAAAGTGTATAAGTCCTGTGTGTTCCCATGTGTGGTATGATTTGTCTCCACTTGATTGACAAGGGATGTTCTTTCCCTATGGGAGCAGATTCTGGGAGTATTGGACCTCTGCAGAGCAAGGACAAGATTGTTCATATTTTCATAACAGCAAAAGCTAATTATTCATCTTGGGGGAGGGGAAATTAAAATGACATAGTAGTGTATTAAAGCTACAACTATAAAACCTGGTGGCAAAAGAAAGCCCCAGTAAACTTTTAAACACTATTATAGTAAATATATACAAGCAAGCAGGACTGTTATGGTGCTGTTCTCCCTTCCCCAGCAGTCTCATGGCAGTAGGGAAGTAATAATGGGGGGAAAAATGAAGAATTTGTCTTAAAATTAAACTGTGTGTATATTTACAGTAACAAAAGTTGAAATGTGCTTTTCTACTTTTTAAAATACATTTTCAAGTTGACATACACAGGCATTTAGGCCTGAATGTTTTTCATCTTCATGCTCTCAGGTACTTGTATCTTATTTATGCAGACTGGGAAACATACTGATTAAAGTAACCCAAAGTTACATAACCATAAAATGAGAGTTAAACCCCAAACATTTAAAAATAGAGAGTCATTAGATCATATGATCAGCTCTTGAGTAGTTTGTCCAATTGTCCTGTTCATAGTGTGCTTAGGAAAATAAATACTGTTTTCAAATTTAACTATCCAATCTTTAAATCTTATTTTAATCTCATAGAAAGCAGTGAAGCAGTGCTGCTTCAGTGCCCTGAACAAACCTAGGCTAAAGCTTTACAAAATACAGCATCAGCTATGATTTTTCAGGGGCTTAACAGCAGTTTCTAAATAAGCTTTCCTAGAAGTCACTGGACTTCTTGTTCTTTGTGGTTTTTTCAAGTTAAGAGCTCAGGCTCTGCTCCCAGAGTAGCTGTGCAGGTGCCACGGGATACTCTCTTGATTTGGAGTGCCCTGGGAAATACCTTGATTGGCACCAGTTTGATCTGTTCCATTGGCCTGGATGGTCTGAAAAATGAAGTGAGGCTTCCTGCCCCCACCAGAAGTTGTGATTCTTTCTGGAAGAAAATCAAATGTGTAGCATAAATCAGTCTGTGCCGAGTTTGTAAACTGATTGCTGAAGTGGTTTTATTAATAAGCTTCAGGATTATTTTAAGTTGTTCTTAAACATTTATCTGTTCATCGGAGTATTAAAAATCTTGCACTGCATAATGATTAGGTTAGAGTTCATGTTCATCAGGTGTAAATCTCTTGTGAAGCTCAAAGACTGGCTTGGATCAGCAAGAAATCTTGAGAGTGTAATATGGGTTATTGTCTGCTTGAGATTTGAAGAGAGAGACAATGTGGCTGATGGAGTGAAAGCATCTTTGGAGGCTTGCACAGACTGCACAGAAAATACTGAGATACTGAACACATTTGCAGTGTTACACCTGAGACATCGAACTGATTCCTGTGGATTGATATAGAACCTCCATGTGTAGTTGGGCAAAGACTTTACATTACTGAGCTCCATTAATACTCATGGACATAGGAGTGGATATTTCTGAGTGCATGGGGGAAGCTGGGTAAGGGAACCTCATCCTGCTGGGAAATGTGTTGTTCTTCTCTGGAAGTACCTGGCTGCAATTTAGAGGATGCCTCCAAAATGTTCTTGCAGGCCATGTTCCACCTTAGGGGAGAAAAACTGCTCAGGAGTGTCATCAGTGATTCAGCCCCAACAGGTCTCTTGGGTGATCCTGTATTAATTAAACCAGGATATGGAACTGTAACCTGTGTGTTTTGACTGCATGCTCTTTAGTTCAGTGCTTGGTAGTTACCCTGCAATTCTAAGCTACAATAACTGAGCAATAAAGAGATGCTGCTTGTAAATCCTAACTTTGTTTTGTCCTTCCCCACTGCCAGAACAAGGATAAAGACAGAGGGGGATAGAAAAGACCACAGTAGTCTCCTAAATATTGATGTCCTGTTAAAGCAGAATAATTTCTCTGTTCCTGAAACATCTATTGCAGGTGCTGTTGGGTAGGATGTGCTTTATTTTCTTTGAGCTTTTATTTGGTATTGGTTTGGTCTGTGTTTTAGCCTACTTTTGGTTTGCAGTGTTTGAACTGTAGTGATTACCTTGAAAAGCCCTTTATAAAATTATTGCAAAAAGCAGAAATCTTTGTCCCCTTTTCCTGCTGCCTTTCCCACAGAAATTCCATGTCCTCCTTAAGAAAAGGAAATAACGACAACCGCAGGAGTGTATTTTACACCACTGAGGAGTGGGAACTGCTGGATCCAACCCCGAAGGACTTGGAGGACTCCATGGCTCTGGAAGAAAAGAGGAAACATCTGGCAGAAGGAAGCAAAGGTACAAGTGGGAGGAAGGAAGGGCAGCATATGCCTTCTTTAGTGCAGCATGCTGTTGTGTTTGTCTCTAGGAAGTAAGTGGAAGATTATCTTTTCTTCACAAACCACATCCAGAGCTCTGTAAATTATTTAAAAAAATCAATTCCTCATGATGTGTTTGGAATCTTCTGCCATTCAAATACAGTGAAATAAGGATAGTGCCTTGTTATCCACTGTTTGCAGGTTCCTGAGCATGTTACTGCTTTCATTCTGTCACTTGGGTTGCAAAGTTAGAAGGTGAAGGGAAGTGCTGAGGCTTTTAATTACTCAGTTGAATGTCAGAATTGCCTTTAGACTCAAAATAAGTATGTAGGTGTCATGCTGGCTTGCTTCTGAAATGCAGTGATAGCTCATCTGTGTATTGAGGCTGGGCCTCAGATTGGACCAGTGTGTGGAATAAGATGTTTTTACAGTTCCTTAGGAGCTCTTTAGCTGCCATCCAAGTGATTTAAGCTGTGTAGAGAACATCCTTCTGAGTCATGTATTTTATCTGGGAAAGGGGAAGACTTTGGGTTATATACTTTTCCCACCAGAGGAAGCAACTTGGAAAACGAGGCATGTTTAACCCTGTTGCATTGGGTGGTTTAGCAGCTGCTCAAAGTCTAATGTTAATGAGTGTATTTTTAGAGGAAATCTGAATGCTTTGAAATGTCTGTTCACAAAGTGCCCTAAACCAGAAGGAGTTGTTTCCTGCAGGCCTGGCTGGTTCAGCGTTCCCCTTTGATTTTGGCCGCGCTCCACACAAAGCCAAGCGCCCCTTGCTCAGAGACGTGATGGGGTCGGGCAAACAGCGCCCCGGCAGCGACTCCTCTCCCACTGAGAGCGGCCTTGGCAGTGCCAACAGGCTGGGCTCAGAGCTGCAGCTCAAGTACCAGAGCCAGCAGGAAGAGCTGGAGAAGCTAAAGAAGGATCTTTTGAGCCAAAAGGTAATGAAGCCTTCAGGCAAAGTGCACAGAGCAAATGGCTCTGGCAGGTGATCATGAGTTTAACCTTTGTGGCATCTCACTGGTCAAGAACTTGTTAGCTGGGATAAAATGATAAGCTGAACAAACCTTTGTACACAAAGAGTCTTTACATCTGTTGAAGATTAGATCCCTGAACAAAACTTTAATTTGCATGTTCATTAACTTGTTTTTTATATCTTCCTTATTCTCTGAAGGTAATTAGTTCAGTGTCTACCAGGAAGCCACAGCTTCTTTTTCCATTAGTGCTTATAATTTCTGAGGAACTTATCCTTTCAGGTTCTCTTTGTTTGATTGTGGATTCTTTAAGTGCTTGTGGAGTGGGTGTGGAATAGAGCTGACTTCCCCCTGCCCTAACTGCATCACCAGGAGTGGTTTTGGGAAAGACAGGCATAACCAACATCTGTGCACTCAGAGTGCTCATGCTTGTGCGCCCTCAGAACTCCAACTTACTCAGTTCCTGGCTTTTATTGAAAAGAATTTCTTCTCATTTTAAGAAGAAAATATTTTAGGTCATACAGAGCTGCCATTTCTGTTTGTATTTTCCATTGTGTGAGGTGGTCAACAGGAATGCAAAGGAGGGTATGAGCCCCTTTTTCATAGTGATTTTAGGTGTTACCTTTGCTACGAGTACATTGGAGCTTCTGAGCCAGCTGCTGAGAAATCTCACTGGTCTGGTGCAGCACTGTGTTCACAGCTGCTTCTGTTTTAGTAAGAAGAAAAAGAAAACTGCTGTCTTAGGTTGTTGATTCTGTGTCAGGATTTTCTAAACAGCCCTCCAAAGACTTCCTTTTTGGCAGAGCAGCTTGTATTGTTTCCTCCTCTTATTTTAGAGAGGAGAGCTGCTTACCTTTGCCTTTTCCATCCTGTCATGTTCACTTGTTAACCTTTTGGCCCTAAGCCCTCTCCTGCTCACCTTCCCACAGCAGGGCTGCCTCCAGGTACCTGCTGGGCCACAGCTGTACATGGCTTTTCCTTAACCTGTTGTAGCCTTTCCATGCAGGATCCTTAGCTCAGTGACAGAGATTTGAACCATCTCTGAGGGCCAGTCAGTCAGTGTTAATCTGCCAGAAATCATGTCATGTGTTTCTCTATTCCTTAAAACAGCAGCATGAGGTCTCTTAAAAGCTGGTGATTCAGATTAAAAACTTTTTTTTGAATTCTCAGGAACTTGTCCGACTCCTGCAGCAAACAGTCCGCTCTTCCCAGTACGATAAATACTTTGCCAGTCGCCTCTGTGAGGGGGTTCCCAAAGACAAACTTGAGCTGTTGCACCAAAAAGATGACCAGATTTTGGGGCTCAACAACCAGCTGGAAAAATTAAATCTGGAAAAAGACAGTCTCCAGCAGGAAGTGAAGAACCTGAAGTGTAAAGTGGGAGAACTCAGTGAGCAGCTGGGTATGTTGATGGAAACTATTCAAGCTAAAGATGAGGTGATCATGAAACTCTCTCGGCAGCTCAGTGAATGTGAGGACAGTTCATCCTCTCCAAGTGGAGCTGTAAATTCTCCCACGGCCACCTGTGCTAATAAGGACCTACAGGAACTGGACAGACTAAAAGTAAGAGCAATGCCTCTGTTGAGTGCATGGGGGATCTACTCCCTGTAGAGGTTCTCCTTGGGCTGCTCTGATGTGTGAGAAGTTCCCCAGGGTGCTCAGCAGCTGAGGATTTCTCTGCCTGTGACAATCTTTGAACTGTTCTGTGACAATCCAGTTGTTCTCTCCTCTGGGCTGCTCTGTACATCTGTAATGCAGGGTCCTGAGCTTCCAGTGCATTGGTCGTTGCTGGGGAGGAGCAGGGATGTGAGGAATAATCAAAGCAGGGATGTGAGGAATAATGTGAGGAATAATCAAAGCAGCAGGAAAGTGAGGGGAAGAGGAAAATGTAAGTGTGGAGAAAAACTAACACAAAGCTTGCTTTTTAAAAAGTTTTAAATATCAGAACTGAGGCAAAAAGAGCATGTGGAATGGCAAAGGGAAGCTCTGAGGAGATAGGGGGAGGGAGGAATATAAGAACCTGTTTTACTAATGCTGCTGCAGATCTTATTAATGCCTGTTTTTTTAACCTCAGTGAATGTGTCAGATTCTTAATGGGGTTAGTGAAGTTATCCACTTTGCTCTAAACATGCTTTCTTGCCTTTGGATAAATGTATTTCAAATTGTTTACTTGTATTCCAAATTCTTTGGAATGTTAAGTCACTTAAATTATGCATAAACATTCATAATTTTTTTTCCTGTATGAGACCCTGGTAAGTTTTAGAAGTGACAAGTGCTCTTAGTAGCTGCTGTTTCTGTGTTATGAGGTGTGCTGTCTCTGGCATGCATTTGCTATTTGTAAAATACCTTTGTTAAAAATCCAGTTTGTGGTTTGGTTTTTTTTTATCAACAGGACAATCTTCAGGGTTATAAGACCCAGAATAAATTTTTAAATAAGGAGATTTTGGAACTTTCTGCTCTACGAAGAAATGCAGAAGCAAGAGAGAGAGAATGGCAGGCAAAGGTCAGACCAACATGTCTCAAATGTTTTCAAGATTTTAGCTGTAAATCTACCTAGGAAATAGAACAACTTAAAAGTATTAAATGTATAGCTTCAAAAAAAAAATCCCCCTTAGCTTAGTCCTTACAGACCAATCTTCCTGAATGGATGTTGAAAGAAGTAATTTTGCTTTAAAATCATGTGACCCAGTGAAAGTTTTTTGTAACTTATGAACACAGGGATATATATTTTTGAAGACATTATTTCTTCAGAATTCAGGCTGTAATGTTTTTTTTAAGCATTCAATGACAGGATATGGAAGGATTTGATATGTCAGTGAGTGGAGCTTTCTCCTGAGCACAAAGGGTGACTGTGGTATAGTGAATGTAGTTTTGGGAGGTTGTTCCTGTGTAGATGAACTTGAGTGTAGAGACACTGCAGGTGAATAATGAAGATTTCCATTGCCTGGGGCTGGGAAAATGCACACAGCTGTAGCTATGGCAGGGTTTGCTTTTGGGCTTTGAGAGGCAATGCAAACAGGCTGAAATGGGCAGGTTGCAATGCTGTGGTTTTGGCAGGGAGGTGTGTGTTTGCAATTCCTACGTGCTATTGCCTTACTCATATCTTTAAAATGCCATTTAAGTTGTTCCAACATGCAAAGGCTAAAGGTGTTACTTTAAAAGCACAAAATGGGGAGTTGTATTTCATACAATGTAATGATAATTAAAGCTTGCTCAGGTTTTCCATCTGGTGGTGGAAAACATCAGGTCTACTTTCCTGCCTTATGTTTGCTGGTGCTACAAAAATGGGAAAGTCAAACTGACTGTTCTTGACTTGCAGGTTTCTAAGCAACATAAACCAAGAGAATAACATTGAACCAGATTTTAAAAGAAGTGTAGTACAAAGTAAGTGTCTGAAGACTTACATAATATATTGTTTTCTGCAGTATACCAGCTTGGAAGCCAAACTCTGCCAGATTGAAAGTAAGTACTTGATCTTGCTTCAAGAAATGAAAACTCCTGTTTGTTCTGAGGAGCAGAGTCCTGCTCGTGAGGTCATCACACAGTTACTGGAGGATGCCTTGAAAGCAGAAACCAGTGAACAACCAGAACAAGCCTTTTTCAAACCACACCTGGTCAGGTAATTTGGTCCTGTTAAAATAAGATAAGTGTGTGTCTTGGTCAGTGAAGGGGCTTTGGTCCCAGCAGTGAAAGTCTCTGGCATTGGGAGTGTAAGCGCCAGAAAGGCTTGTGAATGGTTAGACTGGGAAGCTTGCTTAACACATTTGTTGATTTATTGAGATACAGCATAAAACTTAGACTCAAATGCTGCCATAAAGCTGCTGAAGAGATCATAGAATCATAGAATCAGTTGGGTTGGAAGAGACCTCTGAGATCATCAAGTCCAACCCTTGATCCAACCCCACTTTGATTACCAGATCATGGCACTCAGTGCCACATCCAGTCTCACCTTAAAAACCTCCAGGAATGGAGAATCCACCCCCTCTCTGGGCAGCCCATTCCAATGCCTGAGCACTCTCTCTGGAAACAATTTATTTCTGATGGGTTCATTTGAACTTGACCCTGTTTTCAAATAAATTACTTAATCTGTATAGTAATATATGTGAAATATGGGCACCAAGTCTTACATATGGAATTGTAAAAGTAGCTACTAAACAAAGGATATACTTCAGAAAAATGTAAAATGATTGTTGAAAACTGTGGAGAGTGGCTTTGTGTGGGGGTGACAGTGTGTTTGTGAATCCTCTGATGTCTGAGGTGATTGATGACGAGATTGATATGGAGCAGTTCAGAGTGTGTCCTTGAAGGAAAGCAGTTTGGAGGGCACCCTTAAGGAGCAGAGAGCACCTGTAGAATGTGGGATACCTTGGAGCCAGTAGAATGTTCCATGTATGCTTAGTGACCTGACTAGCCAATTGTGTGATGACATCTTGGATACACGAGGAGATAAAAGGTGAAGCTGTAACTAAAAATAGAGGTCTATGCCTTCTGATGTTTGTTGTACTTGATCCTCTTCTGACCATCATTAACTCACCCCCCTTGCCCCTACAGCTTTGAAGTAACTTTATGATGGGAACTTGAGATCTCGTTTCAGGGCTACTGACCACATGTAAAATCTCCTTTCTCTCTTTGGCCTCCCCCCCACCCCCTCCCCTGCAGTGAGTATGACATCTATGGCTTTCAGACAGTCCCAGAGGATGATGAGGAGGAGAAACTAGTTGCTAAATCCCGAGCCTTGGACCTGAGGTCGCTTTCCCTCAGTGAAAACCGCGAGATCTCCGCGGGGGTGAAGTGGGAGAACTACCTGGCGAGCACCCTGACCAGGGAGATGGTGCGCAGTGTGGAGCTGAAGAACCTCATCCGCTCGGGAATCCCACATGAGCACCGCTCCAAGGTCTGGAAGTGGTGTGTCAACCTCCACGTGAAGAAATTCAAGGACAGCACAGTGCCTGGCTACTTCCAAACCCTGCTGCAGAATGCCCTGGAAAAACAAAATCCTGCATCCAAGCAGATCGAGTTGGATCTCTTGAGAACTTTGCCAAACAACAAACATTATTCCTCCCCCACGTCCGAAGGGATCCAGAAGCTGCGAAATGTGCTGCTGGCGTTTTCCTGGAGAAATCCTGATATAGGGTATTGCCAAGGGCTCAACAGGTAAGATTTGGCTAACCTTGAGTGCCTTTCAAATCACATGGGTAGCAACATGCTTCCAAACAGAGGTTTGCCTTATGGGTTGTATGCTCATAATCTATAATATTTTAATAAATAAGTATCATACTTTCTAAAACAATAAAAATCCCCAACAGATGACCTGGATAATGAATTTTGTAAAATCAACTTAGCAAAAAAACTGTAACTGGAATTAACTTGCATAAGAAATGGGCTACTTAAATGTAGTTTTACACTGACTTTGTCTCACTTGCAGGGGATTGAGTTGCTTTTGTGTGCAACAATTTGCTAGGTTTTTTCCTTTTTTTTTTAAACAAGCAGAAATAAATGCTTGAAAGCTTTTTTTTGTATTGTTAGGGCCACAAATTTCAGCATTTCCCTCTGATGCCTTCAGTCAGCATTGCAGAAGTTAAACGTGATTTTCATGTTACAGTGCTAAGAAAAATTCTAATTCATTGCAATTGGCCTTGGCCAAAATAGCTTTGCTACTTGGAGACCTGTGGTAAAAGAAGGTGTCACTTGAAGCAGGTGTGTTAACCTAACATAATACTCTGCCTTGTCCCCTTGATAGAATCCTGTAATACAATTAAACCAAGTTTAATACTATAGTTCTATGCTGTGTAATACTATAGATGTCCATTTGTGCACTAATTTGTGTACTGGAGCAGCTCTATCACTTGAAACTGCACTGAAGAAGTAGCAGAATAGAGGCAGTGAGTAACAGAGGTAGTGGTGGGGTGGGGGTGGAGCAGTGGAAGTTGTGAATAATGTAGTAATAACTATTCTTTCTGAGGATTCATCCCTAGTGGTTACATTCTGTAGGGAAATCATACATTTCTGGTATTAATGTTGTCACTGGCATGTCACAAGACACAGCTGAAGAAGAGCTGTGGCAGTCTTGGGGCAACATGTCCCTGGTGACTGGGAGGTGTTACAAATGCTTCTGATAAACTTGAACTTTGTGTGCAACGTTACCTTCTCCAGGGATTTTATACTCTAAATAATTCTGGGTTTAGATGTGCTTGCAGAAGCTAAAAGCTATTTGGATATATTCTCTTAAGCTTTAAAGAAGCATCAGAAGCAGTTCATGTTTCCTGTATTAGATAGGCAGGTTCATGTGGATTTTACTGTATAAAGAATGTAACTTTTTACCCCTTGGTGCATTTGATTCATGGAAACCCCCACCTTACACCCTGCACAGAATAAACAATGTCTCCTTGCTAAGCTAGACTCTGTGTCTATGTTTAGAGAGCTCCTAAAATCAGCAACACCAACACCTCAGGAAATTCTTAGAACAAGTTTAGTCTTTGAAATATTTTAGGGCTTTTTATTTTCATTAAAACATGATGGGTTTATTTACATTTATCTTAATGGATATAAAGCAAATGTGCTAGAAAGGGTCTTTCTAATCTTAAAACCATTTTGTCTGTAATTCAAAAGCCACCTGTTCCTTCTGCTCTTCAATAAGGAAACACAAAAGTCTGGGAATCAAGTATTTAGGACTCAGAAGCTTCTCATTATTCCCATCTTAGTTCATGGGAAAATGGCTTCTAGAAAATCACTCAGCTTTTGCCTTCATTTGATTTCTTACTTAGCTGAATAAAATACTTGGTGTGGCTGAGAAGGCCCAGTCTGAAACTCCTCTAACAGTTTTGCTGTTCAGTTCTCTCCTGTTAATACATTTATCTCTGCTGAACAGAAACACTTTATTGTAATGGTTCTTAGTATAGTTGTGATGCTGTAATAATATTTTTCTCCAAATAAACCCTATTTTTAGGTTGGTAGCAATTGCACTTCTGTACTTGGAGCAGGAAGATGCCTTTTGGTGTCTGGTAACAATAGTGGAAGTTTTCATGCCTCGTGATTATTACACTAAGACACTGCTGGGATCCCAGGTATGTGCTCTAGTCCTGTGAACTGCAGCCTGTCCAGAGCTTTCCTTTGCAACAGTCTGATAGATCTTCTTGGGGGATGTGTTCTTGGCAGGGCTGGGTTCCAGGCACCAGGGCCCTTGTTTGGACAAGGACTCAACACTGAAATACTTAATCAGTGACCTGCTTGGAGCTCCAGTTCTTAGCTCCCCCTCTCATTATTGGCCTCTCAGAACTGAGTGGATTTTACCCTTTCTTTCCTCAGACTGGGGGGGTTATGGGCTCTGTTGGGAGCATTTTGCAGCACTGAGAGCAGTGTGTGCTGTGGCACTCTGTTCTAGGTGCTGCCTCTTCCATCCAAGTCCTTCCCCAGCACGTTCCCTGCTCCAGTGCTCCTGTACCAGCACTGGGGACCTGTGTGGGGCAGGGCTGCGTGGAGAAGCTGTGTCAGCACTGGGGTGGCTGTGTGTGTTTGGGCTGGATCCAGCCTGGAGGGTTACCTGGACAGTCCTGGGTTTCCTGGTTACCTCTTGAAAAACTGTACAGACTGGAGACAGCCCTACCCTGAATGATGTGCTGGAAAATGAGGAGCAGTACTAACCTCTTTGTCATCTGTTCAGGTTGATCAGCGAGTGTTCAAGGATTTGATGAGTGAGAAGCTCCCACGCCTGCATGCCCATTTTGAACAGTATAAAGTTGATTATACTCTTATCACCTTCAACTGGTTCCTGGTGGTGTTTGTGGACAGTGTGGTCAGTGACATCCTTTTTAAAATCTGGGACACCTTCCTGTATGAGGGACCAAAGGTGAGCTGAAGGAGCTCTGCTGGTTCATTTGTTACCTGATAACAAAACTCTCTTCTGTTACTGAGTGCAGGGTGGAGGGAGGTTATTTCTTAAGAATCCTGTCAGTTAAAATCACTGGTAGGGAAAAAAAACCAAGGCAGGAAATGTGCATAAATAACCAGTCAAAACATGTTCCCTTTTATCTGTGTTCTGCAAGTTAAGGGGTTGAGTTACATGGAAGAATTTTAAATGCAAGTATTTTCCTTTCACCACCCACCTTTTTTTTTCCCCTTAAAAATTAAAGTACAGGCAGTGCAGTTTACTCCTGTGTGCTGCTGTCAATCAGCTTCAAATAATCCTATCAAGAAGAAAGTTTAAGTGAAGGTGCCAGAAGTTAAAAGTATTGAAAAGATGTAAAAATTAGTTGTAACCAAGTGCTAATTTTTAGCTTGTCTCTGTAGACAGATAAGGCACAAGTGACCAAACATGACTCTCTGGGCTCCTATGTCAAATTAAAGGGAATGTGAAAGAGTTTTCATGTGTTGCATTCTTATTAAATTGCAGTGAAATAAAATCAGTGCAGGGCAAAGGCCATTGGCTTCAAACACTAAAGTAGATTTTTCTAGGCAACTGGAGGGAACAGGTAAGTTATAAGGTAAGATGACAAAAACTATGTTAGCTGGAATTCTTGTTGGCCTTGGTTGACCTTTCTCAAACACAGTGGTTGTGTGTTGATTCCCATCAGTTAAGCACCTTGGCATTTTGTGAATGCAGCCAGGTACAGACTGGCAAAGTTCAGGATGTACCAAAGCCTTTTGGAATGAAGGAAAATTATGCTTCTTCCAACTCATGCCAATGTTGATGGACAAATTGGTATCAGAAATCCCTTCAGCACCTGTCCCACAGTGTGCTGGGAAAATTCAAGGCACTGGAAAACAACCTGTTTAAAAATCTAAAACTTAATTTTAGCTCTCAAGTAAGTTAATAAATGCATTCATTCAATAGGCCCAGCAGTCTGTGTGCTACAACTGAATTAGGAACTAAAAGTGTCCAAGAATCTGAATGCTGTAAACTCAGCCTTGTGTTCTGGATGCTTTGCCTTGGTTACAGCCCACAACAGAAGTATTTGGCAGCTTCTGGAGGCTGGGCAGGGGAGGGAGATGGAGGAGATGTGGTCGGAGACCTCAAATGCAGCCTGTGTCAGAGCAACACTTCTCCTTGGAGTTTATCAAGAGGATCATGAGAATTGGTGCATTCTGTGCTTACAAACACCGAATGCTGTGTGTGTTTTCATCAGGTAATATTCCGATTTGCCTTGGCACTTTTTAAATACCAAGAGGAGGAAATCCTAAAGCTGCAAGATTCCATGTCCATTTTCAAGTACCTTCGCTATTTCACACGCAACATTCTCGATGCCAGGTGGGTACCCCAGACTTGGTGTCATGGGAAGGCTTGGAGTGGGGCATGAGAGAAGTTGTTTTGTTTTTCTCTAGATCCCAATTCATGTATAAAGCACCCAGAGATGCAACTAACTGCTAAGAATTGTCAGGAGCACTTTGATCTGGCCCAGACAAAAGCAGAAGTGGGGAATGCCTTGTTGGTCACTTTTAGGTGCTGTATAATGGTAGCAGCCCTGGAGAATCTCGGCCAGAGGAGGAGTCTCCCTGCACTGCAGATACAATTTGAGTTAGTAAAATGTTTTATGATAGATAAAAACACATCCTGCCTCCGATATTAAAAATGTGAGCCATGTCCCAGAAGGCTTAGATCTCTTATGCATCATTAATCACAGGCTACTGCCACATGGCTCTTGCTGATTCCAAGATACACTTGGAAGCAGAGAATAAATACAAAGTGGATACTTTTCTGTTCTTCAGCCCTTGCATAGGACTTACAGTTTGTAAATTAGGCTCCAGTGGTTTTAGGTTCCTGGTTTCAAGGCTGTAGAGCTGCAGATTGATATTGAAAAGTCATATTGAGATTGGTTTAATGTCTGAAAATACTCTGCACTTATATTGAAGCTCACTGATTTTCTATTTAGTGCAAAATCATGAAGTGAAATCTAAGGTGAGTTTTTTATACTGTAATAATTTCCACAAAAATTTAGGCTTATACTTTGCCTCCTGCTGCAAGAGCTGTTTAATATTTTTACTTCCTATGTTTGGTTTGACTGGAGAGATGTTAAAACTGAATAATCTTACTCTGTGCTTGAAAAGGATTGTTGGGACTGATGCAGAGAGAAAAAGTAAATTTAATATTTTTTGGTTTACCTAATTTGAACAAAACTTTGATATTTGATCTGAGATGAAGATTTGCCTTTCCATTCCTTTTCTGGTTCTCCTGGTGCTGAAATAACCTATTTCAAAGATTTTTTAAAATTGCTGAAAGATATCTCATTTTGCTGTTAACAAAATGAGCTGATTAGGTATCACTGGCAGATGGGGAGTTCAAGTGAGGACAGCACTCAGTGCATCAAAGATATTTCCAATACAAATGCTCTGCAAGCCCCTGCTTTCTTAGGGCTGGGACTTGGAAGCAGTGGTACAGTGCCACGTAAGGAATATGGATTTGCCTGCTGGGGCTGACAAGACGTGATTCAAACTGCCTGGTTTCTTGTTCTGCCATGTTTGTGCTTTTCACAGCATCAAAATTTGAAGAGTACAAAAGCACATAGAATGATGTCTTTCCTAATACGGACCAAAAGTCATGTTGTTGTAAAAGAAAAATACAGAAATACCTTTTTTATAGAATTCATGGATGTCTTGAATGGGGTAAAATCATTTTGCACAGAGTTTTTAATTTCAAACTCTCTAGCAGAGAACAGTGTCTGCAAACATGTGCATGATTCTGCTCTGGCCTGTAGGATGTCATAGTTAAGTTTTTTACAGATACAAAGCATGTTGTGCACAGGTAGAGCAGCTGTTGGAATATTCTCTGTAGAAATAGCAGGAAATCATTCCTGTTCACTCAAAAATACAAAACTAGCCTTAAATAAACTGTCCAAATAAGTTTTCTTAATATTTGGGTTCACCTGACAATTCAAGTAGAATAAATTAAATGTGCTAATTCCCCTTTTTTCCTTAGTAAACAGTGAGATATTTTAGGTGTAGATCAACAATAATGACGTAGTTACCTCTGTCTTTGGACTGATGAGACAGACAAGTTGCTAAGTTTGCTGAGACTGCAGTGTGATGCAGCATCACTCTGGGAGGGTGCTGGATCCTCTCTGGTGCTCTGCTGGGCGCTGAGGGGCCTCATGTGGCAGCAGCCCACAGACCCCTGTGCTGCAGCAGCAGTCCCAGAGCTCCCCCACTGTGTCATAAAGATTGGCTTGTACATGTTCTGTGTTATCCTTGACTGCATTCCTGTTACTCCAGGCTTTATCTGGGATATTTATCCTTGTCAGGTTAAGGAGAGCCAACTGGTTTGGGATTGAAGAAGCTTCACTGGGTTACATGGAGGAGTTATCCAGCCTGCAGTGGGTAACTGGATGTACCCAGTGCTCAGTGTAGGAGGAAGCTCTGATGACTCCAGCTTGTGTCTTCTGCTGTCTGGTGTCAAGGCTGTGATCTCTGTAGCATTATACAGAGTTTGTAGGTGGCTTTGTGAACTCCTGAGCATTTGATAACACTTTATCACTTGAAATAACCTTAAAACTGAGTGCTTTGTAGAAATTTCTGGCAATCCTGAGACCTGTCAAGTGTGAGAGAGCAGAGATAAGTTCCACACAATAAAAATCGATACAGATGAAGTTCAAAACTGATTTTAAGATAGAGATTGTGCTGGTTTAAAGGTTAGCTGGCAGGAGAAGTGAATCCAGCACAAAAGAGATCACAAGTCAGAGTTAAAATTTGATAACAATATTTAAAAAAGGTAGAGATACTGGTGGAGCCCAAGCTCAGGGAAAGTGGTTTAAAATATTGTCCAGATCCTTGTTTCTTATCAGCACTCTGGGCTTCAGTGACACACCTGGACTTGCCAGGACATTGAACCTTGTGAATTCTATTTATGAGTGTGCATATGTGATGAGCGGAAAACTTAGGAGCTGAGGATAAGCAGATGGGAATGCTTGGCATGCCGTTGGTGATGTGCAGAGCCAGCTGCTCTGGAGGTCTTCCAGTGGCACTGAGGGCTCTGTGCTGGGGCAGAGTGAGGGGGGATTTCTGTACTGAATCCAGAGTGGGTGTGTTTTACCTGCTTGGCTGCTCTGCATGGCCATAGGGGCTAAGGGAGAAAAACGTGTCCCTGCAAATGATCACAAGTAAAGAGCATGTTTTTTTTTATCATGGTATGCTGGTTTAAAGGTAAACCAACAGGAGAAACAAACCCAACACAAAAGAGATTATAAGTCACAGTTACAGTTTAATAACAATATTACAATAAATGCAATGGCACAAAGAGAAATTGGGTTTAACCCACAAAACCCAGCAGTGTAACCCAGCCCCCTGGGGCACAAACACAATGGGGTTTGTTGGCCCCTGTGCTGAGCCCCACGTGGTTCCCCTGAGTCCAAAGGAAAAGGAAGTGAAAAACCTGTTGGTGCAGATGATGTCACAGTCTGGTGGAGAGTGGTGGTCTCCTCCTGTCCAGGTTCTGCTCCTCCTCTGGATCCAATCAGTGGTTCCCCAAGTCCCCAAACCCCAAGATTATACACCCTCAGGTGCAGGTGGGAGCCCCCAGTCCCTCCCCCAGGGCAGGGAGTTCCACACTGGGGGATCTGACTCTGGCAGTCAGGGGGGATTTTGGAATGGTTGCTGGCCCCTGAGCAGAGCTGAGCCCTCAGGTGGGTGTGGAGGTGCCAAGGACTCCCCAGAGGGGAGTTCTCCCAGCTCCTCTCCCAGGCTTCTTTCCCAGCCAGCTTGCATGCTGAGGGGTCAGGTGTGCCCTGGGCAGCTGCTGCCAATGGTCCATTGTTGCCAGTTCCTGGGAAATGGGATAGAGGGTGTAGAATGCACAGCTTTGGTCACACCCACACAGTGATAAACTGGTCCCACCTGCTGAACTGGGACACAGATGAAGTTCAAAACTGACTTTAAAAAGCACCAAATAAAGATTCTTCTAACTCTGTGTAATCTTACAGGAAACTGACTGCTATTGCCTTTGGAGACCTGAACCCTTTTCCCCTGCGTCAGATCAGGAACAGGAGGACCTACCACCTGGAGAAGGTTCGTCTGGAGCTGACGGAGCTGGAGGCCATGCGCGAGGACTTCCTGCGGGAGCGGGACACGTGCGTGGAGAAAAGGGACCTCATCAGTGATGATGAGGAGGATAGCTGAGACTGCCCAGCAGAAACTTCCCTTTGGGAGCCTGACCAAAGTGAGGGAACCTCCAACACACTTTATTAATGCTGTCAATCAGAATGTAAACTAGTTGCTTTTGGAAAGATGCAGGACAGATTTCCAAACCCCAGCACTTTCATAAATACTGCTTTGTATTGAGGCCAAACACTTGTGTTTACATTGATGTTCATGGAGTTGTTTGTAGAGCACTTAATCTCTGTCTCAGTGTAGTCAGTCAGCTGAACTGGTAGTTGGTTTCCCACAGTGCACTGTCAGTGCCTGGGTGTGAAACCAGAGTAAGACAAGTCCATGCTCTGTTTACTGCACTCATTGCCATTCTGTGTGGGTCTGATGTAATCATGTTTTCTGTAGTGCAGGTTCAGTGTGAGAGGACATCACATTTCTTGGTCTCAGATTGGCTCAATGTAGCTCTTCTTGAGGTCACTAACTAGAAAAGTACAGAGTGATGCACAGAAAAACTTGTACATTCCTTTGTGTTTTCCTGAAGTGACATGAAATGGATCACCAAACTGAACACTTGAATATTTGTCCTCTAAAGTAAAGCTAAAATAAGTATTTGCCCCTGAATGTTCAGTGTGTACTGGAACGGTGATATCAAACACAATTTGTGCTTTTCAGGGCAGCTCTGTTGAAAAAGATTCTCATTAATGCAAAGGGGTTACACATCAAATTCTCTTCAGTCCATTTTATTTCCATTCACTTTTTTGATTGCAATGTTTCAAAAAAGTTCACAACCAAACTTCAGATATTGTGGAAGAATAGAGCTTGTCACGGAGTACCATGCTTTAGTAGGTCATTTTCTATGTATCTGTTGAGGGTTTGTTTTGTTAGTTTGTTTTTTGTGGTGTTTGGGGGGGGGTGTTGTTTTTTTCTCTTAATGCTTTTTCCTATTTAGGACTTAAGGTGAAGTCTTGCTCTTTAAGAAGAAAAACAGTGTTCTTTTTGCATGAGTGCAGAAGTGTTGTACAATAATGGTGGTGATAATCAGTCAGAGGAGCTTAAAGGTCACAACATGCACAGAGGAACTGAAGATCCTTTGCCAACAGAAAAATGCAATATTCTCTTAGTGCTCAGTTTTCCTGCAGGACAGCTGAGAGGACACACCTGGGGGTTGAGCTGCAGTGTTGCTGCTGTGGAAGTGCCACTGGAGGCTGTTCTTTGGTGACCAGCAGGACTCCCACGGCTCTGAGGATGAGGAGGATCTCCTTGCTGCCCACTCACTGGACTTTGCAATGTTTTTTCATGAACTGTTGGATCTTCAGACTGTTGGATTGACTTAAATGGTGTCATGATAAAACTAGGGTTTAAATACCAGGCAGCAAATCACTGGGCTCTGGGGAAGTGGTTAATTGGCAAAAAACCAAAACAAGTAACTGGGAAGAGTAAAGTGCATCAAGTTTTCATTTCTTGTGTTTTGATATTTGTACTACTTTATTGGGTATAATCATGTAATCATTTAGTAAATGTGTGTGAAGGGAGAAACCCTGCCTTTGTTTTGCAGCACTTTCTTTTACTATTTTAGAGAATTTAGTTGTAGCCTTCTCCAAGTAAGCATTTTATAAGTTAGTTTATCTGCAAGGGAACAATTTAATCAGGGGTGAAGTTGTAACTTAGAGGACTACTTTTGATATAGAATATGCTTCCTATATGATACAATTTTTATTCAACCAGCAAATCCTTGCCAATGAGGGACCCATGGTGTGATCATCTTGATTTGTATGTTGTTTGTCTGTTAAAATGTTCCCTGCCTTGTCTATTGTAAGTAATCGTTTGGGATTTTTTTTAATTCCCTAGTTACTCTTGGTTGTGTACTGGTGTTTGTTAGGCAGGTTTGGGATATTATTGCATGTACTGTATTGTTTTTCTACTTACAATCAATATTTGAATACAAAAATGGGACCAGATTTTCTAATTTTCTAGTTAATGCTGTATTGGTTTTGAAAGAGCTGGTCTCTAAATCAGTCTGACATGTTGGCTTTTTTTCTTGTTTGTTTGCTTTAATGTTGTTTTCAAATGTTACATGAAAGGGTTTTTCTAAGCTGAAGATCTTCCTTTCAGTGGCCACAATTGAGATACTAAGGTGAAGAACTTAGAACTGTGTGTACCTACCCTGTTTCCACAACCTGTTATTCTATGGGTTTGAGTATTCACTGTGAACTAGTCCCAAAACTTTGGGAGATGTTTCCAGACTGATTCCACTGAAATCTTTAGCTTGTGAAGATAAAACTAACTGTTCAGGAAGTTCTCCAGCTGACAGGCCCTGCAATGTTACAGGACCATCTTTGTTACAGTTGTGCCGAGGGTTGTATTTTTGTATGTGTGTTGTGTGTTTCATTACACAAGTTGTTACCCAGTTGTACAGTAAAAATAAGTAGCTCTGGTTCTTATGTCACAATGTGACTCTAATCCATGAATGCAGGACCCTTTTGGAGGTCCTGTTGTCTCTGGGCATTTTGCCAGCTTACAAATACAGAACAAGTTGTTGCTGTTGTGCTCAAGTTCCCAACAAGCTGTTGGCTTCATTTTGTTAAGCCTTGTTACTGATTTAATGATGAGTTAAAAGGTCAAAAAGCTGCAGAGGCATCTGAGCTCTGAGCACTGGAAGTCTCCACGGACCAGAGATGAGCTGCATGTAGCAGGAAGCACCACCAGGGGAAATTTGCCTTTGCTGTTGCAAATGTTCTGAGGTGACTTGGTTTTCCAGTGGTGCTTAATCTGGTAACCTTGGAGAGCAGTAACTCATTAGGGATGGGCAGGATACACAGGCAGTGTTGAAACCTCATGAAACCAAGCCAGAGTCCAGAGTGACTCTGACCTGCAGAAGCTGAACTGCAGAGACACCCAGAGTTTGTGTATGGGTGTGAATTGTGAAGGGGTGCATGTGGGTTGAACAGTCATGCCAGCCAGCTGGGAGGAAACTGAGCTGTTAATGCAAATAAAGACTGCCAAGAGGATTTTTTTAGCTTCAAGGTGACACACATATGTGCCCAGAGTTCCTTGTGCCCGGTTCCCAGAATATGTGATGCAAACCAAACCACTAAGCTGTACCCTGCAGAATATTCTTCCATTGTCGTACACGTGTGCACAGCTTCCCAGTGAAACTTTTGGTTACCTGGTAAAAGTGTTGTATTATCTTCTGTTAAGTAGGCAAAAAATGGGGCACTACACCTCTAGTTATTAAACTGCACAGTATTTTAGCTCTACCTGTCCATGTGTACAGGTAGTGGTTTCATCCAGTGTTATCAGATTGTTTGGTGTTTTTTTTACCAGCCATGTAATCAATAAAAAGGATTTTTTTGTTGCTCTTTAGGTGTCTTCTGTGAGAGGTTCTCCCCTTGCCCTTTTGTAAACATGGTAAGATATTTCAGCAGAAAGGGAAAGATTTTTTTTTTTACTTTCTTAAGACAACAGGACTGAAGAGTGGTCTCAAATTTTACAGTTGTACATTCAATCATGTTTGACCAAGAAATGGAAAATTGATTAATTCAATGCAATTGTGTAGCAGTTTGTGACTGTTCCCTTAAGTGCCATGTTAGAAATCAGCAATATGCGGTACAAGAAATACGAATCACAAAACATAAGTGATGTTGTCTTCATAAAGATCAATGTAAAGAAAAAAATAAATTGTTTATTACTTTATAGCTTGCTCTTGTTCTTCTTTTTTTTTCCTCCATAACAGATAGACATACCTGCAGGTGCCATCAGCACAAGCAAGTAGTAGAGCTTGTATTTTGGTCTGGTACTGTGATATGAGAGAATCTCTGTGAAGGAGCATACAGGCAATTTGGGCTTTGAAGCTTGAAGATGTGAGGTCTAGACATGCTGCCTGCAGGGGATGCTGACTGGGTCCACTTGTGAGTGGTGTCCTCAGTTTCTCGGGAGAGGAGGGAAGGGAAGATGACATTTGCATGAGCATTCACAGGGAACACACTTTGTAGGAAACATGTATTTGTGTGGTATCTCCTGACACCATAAGCCTCTTTAGGATGCCTGGGACTGATGTTCTGCTAAAGCCTTTTGTAGTCAAATGCATAATGTCAGCTGCTTTGAAAATTTAACCAGGCACTGAATTAATTTTGAAAGCCAGTCCCAATGTCTGCCTTTCAGATGTCACTCTTGCATTTTGGAGTTGCTTGATTCCCTTAAAGAGGCTACCAAGTACCTCAGCTACTTCAGGTATAAAACTTCACAGCTAAATGTTTATGAGAGAAATAAAAAGAATTAGGAGTTGACTTTACTTGCATGTGCAAGCAGATCTTTCCTAAGCAGAGGTGAATAGTGCACGTTCTTGTCCTCTCTGGCTCTGCTACAGAATGACAAGCTGTTTTGCAGTAGATACTGGAAATCTGTTCAAAGGAGTTGCAAAACAGGATAGAGATCAGCAATTGAGGCAGAACATGATTATGGCCTAAGGACCTCCTGTCCTATATACTGAAAATGTAAGTCATAAATAAACAGAAAATTCTGGGAAGAGAGGGCACAAAGAGCAATATCCTCACTTGGACACTTGGCATGTTTAGCTTGAGTAGGTTGTGCTGCCCTTGCAGCTGCTGGGGTGTGTAAAGAACAGCTGAGACTCCCATTTGCTCCTTAGGACTAAGCCTGAGACATCTGTTCTCACTGGAATTGCAGTAGGATGAGAGTGTGGCTTAGCCTAGCTCCTAAAAAATGCATAACTTAGAGAGGATAAACAGTTGGCCCGCTCTGAGCTGAGACCAAATACCTGAAAGCCTTACTGTGTTCTGGGTGCCTCAGAGAAGCAGAGCACACACTGAATCTGCTGGTGTTGTATCAGGTGTTCATTCTGTGGGATTTTCAGAAGTGCTAAACAGAGCTCCTTATCTGCAGCTGCTGGACCTCAGCTGAGAGCAGAATCCATGTAGTGCTGAAGCATTAAGAATTCCCACACAAGCACATGCCTTCAGATAATGCAAAGGAAGGGTGTGCTCTGCCTTGGAAACCCCCTCCCTAGGAAAGAAGGTAAAAGGTTCACTCACAAGGAAGTTGGAGTTCTATTCTGTGCTGCAGGAGCTACGCTTGTCTCCAGTTCAGTGATGCAGTGCCAGCTTTTCAGAGGGTGAGACTAAAAAGCAAAGCTCTGGACTATATATTGAATGTGACTTTCAAAACCAGTTATTTAATAAGAAAACTAAATATGCTTCCCCCTAAATTTGTCTGCAGTGTTGTAAAAAGAAGTAATTAAAACATTTGACACTAGACTATACTTATTAAGATGGCTTTGGCCTTAATTAAGATTTTTCTAGCCTTGAGTAACTGCATCCTGCCTGTCCTTCACATACAGTGGGCCTTTGGTGGGTACAAACCAGGCACATTTTTGCAGTGAGCTGCCTCTAAGATTTAGGTTTATGCTGGTGACCAGACTCAGTGCTGTCTTCAGGCACTGTGATCGGTGATTAAACTGAAAGAAGCTATTTGCCTGTTTTAACAAATGCAGGGGGTGTTTTTCCAGTGTTTAATCCTGGAACTGCCCCTTTGGAATGTAAGGTCCAGGCTTCCTTCTCTGTCCCTTCCTATGGGAGGCTGGTAAATGCAGGGCTGCAGCATTTGCTGGGGCTGCCCACTGACAACACTGCTCAGCTCCGAGTTCACCTTTTTGTGCTTGTCCTAAGGGCACATAAAGGCTTTTACCTTCCTTGCCAAAGACGTTACAAAGAAGTCTGAGTTAGTGTTTTAATACAATAAACAGCTACAGAATGATGTGAGAGCTACGTCTTGGGCAGAACCTGTGCTGGGGCTTGCAAACGCCATGGACACAGCACTGGGGATGGGATTCAATCTCCCCTTGCTCTTGGAAACCTTGCAGGGCTGGCCAGCAAATAATTCAAAGTGGGGTTAGATGAGGATTAGGGAGAGCTTGTCCCAGTTGGAGGAGCAGTTGTGGCCTCTCAGGGTTTGAACTGTGCTGTTTTGTTCCCTTCCTTGCAGCTGGGAGCAAAAAAAAAAAAAAAAAGAGGTGGCCTTCCTCATGTGCCCTTTGCTCTGGGAATTTTGTAGGACAATTGCTGTGACTGCCACGTGATCATATCACATTGCAGAGCTAAAGGTGAGGAATGAAGTGTCTTTATTTCCTTTTCAGAGAGTTCTGAATACTTCTACTGCCCGTTGAAACTTTTTCTAGTGCTTCCATTTCCTGTTCTCCACCCTGTGTAGTATCAGATGCAGCCACTTTCCTTTTGGAATTGGGAGAGCTGGGTGGAACCCATGGGCTGTGGACAGCACTCCCAGGGCAGAGTTCAATCCTCCTAACTTGGAACATGTCTAAAGCCAAGTTTCTTTTCAACTGTGATAATAAAAAGCACTGCCTTTAGGCACTTGCCTAGAATAAAATTATTTTTTAATTAATCTATCTTTGCATCTTATTGCAAATGGAAACAGCCTGCTTATTTATGTATGAGAATTTACCATAGCATGTGTTACCTTAACCACAGGGAGACTTGGAAGTGAGGGCAACCTGGCACTTGTATTTGATTTTGAAGGTGTGAACAATCCCACCTCATTCCTCATTAACAAACAATGCATATTAACTTGCCCAGAATAAATGTAAGGAGACCAAACAGCATTTATTGCAATTACCATCTGCCAAATAAAGAGGGAGAAAATCTAGTTTTACAGGTTTGGGGGATGTCTTTATGATAGGAGAGTGAACCTATGAAGGATGTCATTGTTGGTGGCCAGCACTGGGTGGGGGTAGGTTGGAAGCAGCAAGGCAGAGGTTCCTTAGGGTAGTGCATGTTACTGCAGCTTGAGAAACACAGTGAGGAGGGGACCATGTGTCATTCTTTATATTGAATTAAGAAACAATCAGATCCAGTAGAATAGAACTAAATGTTTCCTTTTATTCAGCACTTGGAACATGGGGGTTAACTGAACCAAAACATGTTCAACGAGACTTTTGTGTTTCCAGGTTTATATCCTGAGTTACAACTGAAAGCCACTCCCCCAGAGTTAAGCAGGATATTTTGGGTGTCTCTTAACAGCTCTAACAGGCTGCTCTTGTCTCTGCAGCTCTGTATTTCCTTCTAACTAAACAATGTTACAGCTTCAGGCTTCAACCTACACAGGTTTGCTGATTTATTTCTTATAGTTCAGCCTCTAAACTAAACAAGGTTTTGGTTTATTTCTTAAAGTTCGTCTTACAGTTACATGGTTAAAATCCTCTTTGTCTAAAGTTATGCATGGTTAATATAACTGACAAACTTGGCTACAAGCTAAAATCAAAAAATAATATAAAATATAAAGTTAGTACAGGCCTGATTAAAAATCAAGCAAGACTGTGTGATTTTATGAAGAAGGGATAAAATCCATTTTCTTGAGGGGTCCCTGTATGAATATCACACATTTTCTTGGAACAGTGGGCAATTCCAAGGAGTCAGGGTGAGTTCCAGACCACACCATAACCCATCCAGACCTGTGTTTAGGCTTGTACAGAATATAGAACAAGGCTTATTTTCTTGATGCTGTGTTTATGTAAATAGGGTTCTACCTCTGCGCTGTCCCCACTGCTCCTGGGCACGCTGTGCCGCTCCAAAAGGCTTTGCACCAGCTGGGCAGGTCCGTGGGCACCCTCGTATCCCTCTGCAATGCTGCCCTGGGGCGGGACACAGGGTTCCCTGAGGATGCCCCGGGGTGGGACACACCTGTGGCCGTGTCCCTGAGGATGCCCCGGGGTGGGACACACCTGTGGCCGTGTCCCTGAGGACACTCCGGGCCCCGCCGGGCTGCCTTGGGCGGAGCGCGGAGCCGGGACCGGCCCTCCCTCGGCCCGGCATGGGGCGGGCCCGGCCCGGCCCGGCCCGGCCCCCTGAGCCTCCAGCCCTCACCGGGCCCGGCCCCGCCCGGCCCAGCCCCACGGCTCGTCCGGCACTACCCCCTCGGTCCCGGCACTGTCCCCTCGGTCCCGGCACTGCCCCCTCGGTCCCGGCTCTGCCCCCTCGGTCCCGGCTCTGCCCCCGCAGCCTCCGCCCTGCCCGACTCCGTGCCCAGCGAGCCTTTCGGACGCGGTAAGTGGCGCTGCCCCTCGNCACTCCGGGCCCCGCCGGGCTGCCTTGGGCGGAGCGCGGAGCCGGGACCGGCCCTCCCTCGGCCCGGCGCAGCCTCCGCCCTGCCCGACTCCGTGCCCAGCGAGCCTTTCGGACGCGGTAAGTGGCGCTGCCCCTCGAGGCTTCCCCTCTCCGTGTCCCTCTGGCCGAGCCGCCCCCGGGTGCCCGTGCCCCGCGTCCGCCCGTGCCAAGGCTCGGGCACAGCCGAGGGGGCGCGGCCGCGGAGCCCCACGGGCCGGGCAGGCTCGGGGAGCCCCGGCGGTGCCGCCCGCAGGTCGGGCTGTCAGCGGTGCGGAGCCCCGGCCCGATCTATGGCTCCCCTGTTGTCATCCCTGCACGGAGTGCCAGGCGATGTCCCCCCCTGATGTCCCCCTCGCACGGTGTGCCGGGCGATGTCCCCCTGGCAAGATGTGCCGGGTGATGTCCCCCTCGCACGGTGTCCCTGGCCATGTCCCCCCTGATGACACCCTGCGCAGTGTCCCTGGCCATGTCCCCCCTGATGTTCCCCCCGCACGGTGTCCCTGGCCATGTCCTCCCTGATGTCCCCCCCGCACAGTGTCCCTGGTGATGTCGCCCCGCACGGTGTCCCGGCCGATGTCCCCCGCACGGCGTGCGGCAGCTCCGCACAGAGCCTGCCGGGGTGGCACAGGCTGCTCTGCCTCCGTGACAGCTGTCCCTTGTCCCCGCGCAGCTCCCGCAGTGTCGGGCCGGGCCGCCCCGCCGGTACCCCGTTCACTGTCACTCTGCGAGGCCACGGCGGACAGCGGGGCCGGGGGTCACACCTCGGCTTGCTGGTACATTTCAGCAATCACTGTGCAGCCTCATCGTGATTGTCTCTGAGCTCCTCCCTGCCTGTTCCCTCCGACAGCTTCCCTTGGGATGCCGGTTTCCTTACACCAGCAGCGCTGGGCAGAGAGCCGGGCAGGGGAGACGGGGCTGGCCTGCCCTGCAGCCTTTTAGAGGACAGTAAAGAAGATGTGGATTAGAGGGTGGAAATATGTGGTGATTGCTCCTGCTTGGTCTGGTGAGCCACCACCTGCTAGGGACCAAACCCCGAGTGCTCACCTGCTTCACGCGTGGGGGAAACCTTCAACTCTGCCGCTTTGGAGAGAGAGGTGCCTGTTCTGAATCATTAGTGGGTTTCAGACTGTCCCATGTCTTTTATTTGCCTGTGAGAGAAGTGTGGATGGCAGAGGCGACTTTGGGGCAGTGACGTGCCGTGTCTGCGGCACTAATCCTTGCAGGCGCCTCGGGGCCGGGCAGCGGGCTGTGCCCGGCGGTGTCAGCGTGCCTGGCATTGCGGGCTGTGCCCGGCATTGCGGGCTGTGTCCCGCGGTGTCAGCGTGCCCGGCATTGCGGGCTGTGCCCGGCATTCCGGGCTGTGCCCTGCGGTGCTATTACGCCCAGCATTGCGGGCTGTGCTCGGCATTGCGAGCTGTGTCTGGCATTGCGGGCTGTGCCCTGCGGTGCCATCATGCCTGGCATTGCGGGCCTCCCCTGCTCCCCTGCGCCCGGCGCAGCTCCAGCCTCACCTCTCAGGCACGCGAGGCTCTGGGATCGCTCACAGCCAGCCTTGGCTCTCCCTGGAGAGCCGGAATTAGCTGCAGAGCCAACGCATTTGGTACGTGTGCCTGAAGCTTGGAAATACAGCCTTGGGTCACTCTCCACACATGTAATTAGTGCAGGGTAAATTTGGGATCCCTTGCGAGTCACTGGCAGGAGCAGTGGGGCTATAATGGGACTGGATGCTCAAGTGTTGGGTGTGTTTGGTGTCCTTTAGACACAACATAGGTAGTAATAACTGCCCTGATTTTCTGACAAAAGTTTTTATGCTACTGTTGTTTTCCGAGAGGAAAATATCAGTGAAAATGAGGGTTTGATGAAATTAATATGTTTTAACTGTACTGCATTTATTTGAAAGCAAAGGGTAAAAACTACTTGAGTTGTTTGGAGATTTTTTACTGTTGGAATTGCTTAGTCTTTGCTAGGATAAAAAAAAGAAGGAAATGTGAAAGAAGGAGTGAAAGTGAAAGAAGAGTGAAAGGGGAAAACATTTTAATTCTTACAAGAATCTATTTAGTTTTAGCCTAAGGCACCAAAACTAGAAGACACTATAACTTTAATTGGTTTGGTGGTTTGTTGAGTTTTTTTTTTATTTCCCCCTCCCCAAAAATTTATTAATTTAAAACAGTCCAGTTTTTATTCTAAATTGTTGTGTCATTTTTTCAGTATTATGAAACAATTCATAAGGGAACTTGTTACTTTGGTCTTTTCTCATGTGTTTTGGATTTTGCTTTAGTATAATTATTGTCGTATAAAAACATGCCACAAGGAATGGTTCTGAGTTTGGCAAAGGATTTGGTGATTCAGCTCATGTCAGGTGCACTTGAGAAAGTAAAATTATTCAGCTCTTACGTGAGTCACTTGAAACTTGTTTCCTTAGGGTAGAAGACACCCTAAGGGAAAAAAGGCAAGGCTGCTAGAAGGCAAATGGTGCAACAGCTTTGGTCTTACCTCTGTTCTCTGTATTCTGCTCTTATTCAGTGGTGGGTGGACATTTATTACGAGTTTGACATGTATAGACCAGTCACTGATTGCCACATAATTTGGTAATGACAAGCTAATAACTTACCTGTGCAGGGAAACATTTGTTAAAGGAGAGGAACAGAACCTACTTTCTTCTGCTACTCTTCAGGTGACTTCTGTCACCCTTACAGAAGAGTGGCTTTCTGTACATCGATTTCTTTACACACAGCACAGGCTGCACTAAGAAGACTCTCTATGCTATAATAAGAATGTCCATACCCAGGGCTTGTACTGATACAGACTATATGTGTTTAAATTTATGCCTGAGATCACAATGGGAAACTGTTTTCTTAGGGTAAAAAAGATGGCATTTTATGGTCTGGCAGAGTTTAGGAATGTGAAAGATTAGGCAGGACATGATTGTAGTGCCTGAAACTGCCATCTCAGGGGCCTCTGTTCTATTTCTGGGTTTGCTGCAGCTTTGTTACGTGTCTGTAGGAAAACCATTTGCACAGAGCAAGCAATGCTTTGCTGCCTTGGTCTGTGTAAAGGAGAGTTGGATGCAGCAGTAAAAGGTGAAGTATTATATACTTACACTAAACATTTACTTTACTATGCAGTATCATTATGGAAACACAGTGATACAAATGCTCAGCAGAAGCTGGCCTTGGAATGACAATGCTCACTGTGAGGAATGAGCAAAGAGACTGAAGATTTGTTCATATTGAAAACTTTGAAGCCTGTGGAACAGACTATCCAAAGAAGTGTTGGAATCACCATCCTTGGCAGTGTTGAAAACACATGTAGATGTGGTGCTTAGGGACATGGTTTACTGGCGGATCTGGCAGTGTTGGGTTGATAGTTGGACTTGATGATCTTGAAGGTCTTTTCCAACTTTAATGATTCTATGAGAAGAGAAGAGATGGCCCAACACAGGGTGGCTGAGGGACAGACATGGCATGTTCTGTGAAGGCTCACAGCAGCTTTTCTTCTCTGCAGAGCTTGCCTTGGAGCAACTAAAACTCTGGTCTGATCCAAAACTCACTGCAACACATGCCCGCATTGGCCTGGTCTTAGTGGTGCAGATCCCAAGTGATTGGAATGGTCCTGACTCGTTGGATTCGTTGTTTGGGCGCATGCCCCCAAAGTGTTAACATAAGGAGTGTATTAGGAATAAAGTGGATTGTTATTATTCCCTCAGATCCTGAATGTACAACTTTTTTGTCTAAGGGAGTCAAGGATGAATGACCATCTCTAATTAATTTCTGCTTTCACTGACCACCATAAGAAAAATCACCACCCGATTAAAGAAAAAAATTAAGGCTCTCCTTCCTCCTTTGATGTTCTTGTGCTCTGAACTTGCAAATGGAGTCCAGCAAAAACCTCGTAGTTTAAAAAATCTTTGAAAGTGAAATCATTAGTTTCTTAAGTTCAGCATAGCAATATCTGAGGAGGGTTATGTTCCTGCTTGGGAGTGGCATTTTTATTTCAGGTGAATTTTGAGTGTGTGAAGGTTGTCCTTTGTTGACTTATCCCCCTTATGCTGTGTATTTGCTAATGACAATTGTTTTGGGTCATCAAGTGTATGATCTATTTTGGGGATGTGGTCACTGTGACTGTTGGGTTAGAGTCAGTGAGAGGTATCTGTGGAAGGCAGGATTGGATAAGGGGAAGTGAGAGATGTGGGAAACACCAGCACAACAGAGGCACACCGGGAGGGGCTGAATGCTTTGCAACAGCTTTGTCTGCAGCCTTCAGAAACACGGCTCTGGGCTGACTTGCATGCTTGAATGGTTCCCTGGTGGTCAGGTTAAGTTGGCTGGTTTGACCTGTCCAGAAAAGGGTGTAAGGTAAAGGGTCAGCAAAAGGGATGAGGATTTTTTGGTTATTTTTGAGATAGTATTGCATGGGTTCTATGCACCTGCACAATTAGGTGTGTTCTTTGGAAGATGCTGGGAAATGGGTGAACTTGTCAATCAGACATAAAGTGACTATGCTCCCAGAGGCGTTTTGGGCTCCCCGCTCTCAAAGCTATGTTTTTAACTTGCTTTTCTGGATGGCAATGAACTCTCTCTGAAAACAATGGTTTTTTAGGTGTGTTTGCATTAATATTGTTTATAACCATGTACCTCAGATGCTGATGAAGGGAGTAATCAGCCTTAGGGATTTACCATCTTTGGGCAAGTCTCAGCAGTATCTCAATACCTGAGCGTTTTCCTGCACTTGACTTTTGCGTGTGCTCAGAACTTAATTTTGCAATTCAGGGTGAGCAAAAGGTTTGGGGTTTTCAACAAGGCTTGGCTTGTTTGGCTTTTTGGAAGTCTGTGAGGGTTGAACTGTTTTTTCATCAGCACTTCAGAAAATGCTGCTCTGAACAATTGCAGGCAGCATTGTAGAAACTTATTAAAGGGCCAATAGCCCAGAGATGTCCTCATTCTTGTAAATGCAGCTAAAACATTTATGGACTGTGGTTTCAAGCCCTGAGTAATATTGGTCAATGAGCTTCCTGTGAGATTTTGAAAGGTTGGTTGAGGAATACAGTCATTTGCTTATAAAGTGGATTTTGAGTAGTTTATTTTAATTGAGAAATAAAATAGACCTTTTTGGCCCAGGCATGAATGTGGCTTTGGGGAGGAAATTAATGAGCAAGGTAACAGAACAGATCCCCTGGCTTCACCTTGAAAAACATGAAAATACTGAGAAATGCAGAAAATGTCTGAAAAAGAATTGAAGTGGAAAGTGGAAGTGGAAAGAAGTAACCCACGTTGTAACTCATTGTGCTCACCAGCACAAGTGTTGGTTTCTGCAGTGTATTTTAGGAGTGTGGTGGTTATTCTGGGCCTCAGTGTCACAACCCTTGTGGTTTCCCTCTGGTGGAAGCAGGTACCGCTTCTCAGCCCATGTGTTGTGTAGCTAGTGCTCACGGCCTAATAAGGGGACATCTGATATTGTTGATACCCCCTTACTGCTGCTGTTTTTTGAAAGAGTGAATGTAATTCCTAAGTAATATCACTATTAATGTAGTAGCCCTTCTGCTTCAAATAAAGCAAATAATTTTTCTCCTAGGTTTTGCTAACATCAACCAAAAATATATGTAGAAGCACAAAGAGACTATTTCTGTTCCTGTTTTGGTACCTAGTCCTGTTCTATGATAAGTCTGCTGTGAGATGCCAGTGACTGCTATTTAAAATATGCAAGAGCTGTATAGAAATATAGAACCTGGAAGTGCCCAGTGCATCTGAAGCAAATCTGGGATTCCTGCAGGAAAGCACATGACAGTTCAAAACTACTCTGTTACCATAACTTGTGTTGCTGTGGAGCTGTGGCCTGAGGAATAATGTGACTGCTGATCATCTTCTCATCCCAAAGCAGCCCAGCATTCACAGATGCTCAAGTGCACCAATGTGAGACTTGTCTCTCCAGACCTCACAGAGCTTATCAGCTTTAGAGATTGTGTTCAAGAAACGAATTGCAGTTACACAAAGTAACACATGCAAAAAATACTGCTCGTGTTCTTCTCCTCTGAAACATGCAGTGTGTGATGGAAGATATGTCAAGAGCTCTGTAGATGGGTTCACAAAGCCTGTTAACAGCAGCAGTGCAGGTCTCTGCTGTCCTGCCTGTGTGCTCCAGAGCAGTGCCTGACCTGAGGAAAAGGAAAGCTGTTGCTGTCCTTGGCCCGGGATCTGCCTGCTGCCACTTAATTGAAGGAGCCTGTAATGCTTATTCTCATGCTGGCTCTCTTTAGTGTAGTGTAGAGGCTTTATTGTCCAGAAGTTTGTCAGATTAATTAATTGCTTTACTTCCATCACATTTGTGTTTCAAGGTGTGTTCTGTTCTTCTCGTTAAGTATGTGCTCAGATGTGTCAGTGAGGGCCAACCATCACCTTCACTTAAATTAAAGCTGCTCACTTCACCCTCTCTTTCCAGATTTGAACCCTCACTGTTTGGCTGAGACTGCTAAATTAATTATTTTGGTTGATCACTGGTAACTCTGGCCATGAATGAGCTGCAGTGGCTCCAAAGTGACTCTACTGGAAGTGTGTGTTCCTGACACTTTGCCTCTTGGAAGGTCCTAATGAATGTCATTCTTTATTAATGTTCCAGTTGCCTCACCCTTGAGCATCAATGAAAGACCAAGCATGGCTTTCAAGCAGCAGCAGGTGGAGGACGTTTATGACATTGGGGAAGAGCTGGGAAGGTAAGGTTGTGCTGCTGACACCAGACATTCGAAAAGTTCTCAAATATACTTGGAGTATTTGCCATGTATCTTAACCCAGTGACTCTGTGTGAAAGCCTGGATCAGTTACAGTATGAAACACCAGAAACACAACCCTGAACAAAAACTGCACTTTGGATTTTATTTTTGTTTAGTTTGAGTGTGCTAACTATTTTTCCTGTTTCTTTTCTTGCAACTAGGACAACAAAAGTAATGTTTACATTATGTTTTGCACATAGGTGTCGTCTGTGCTTTAGACTGTGTTCACCTGCCCATTCCCTAAGCCAGCTGGAGGCAGCACCTGGTGTTGTCCTGTTCTGAAAGCCCTGCACAGCCCTGCTGTTTGCAGCACTGACACAGCACTGCCAGACCTGCTGCAAAACACTGCTCCAATTCCTGAAAAGATTTACCTGTCAGGCTTTCAGCTGGACTGGTTAATGCCTGTATAGAACTTTTCATCTATAATGGCTTATCTGCAGGTGTTAATTAGAGCTGTAATTATCAGCTGTTATCATGCTCAACCATAACCACCTGCTCAAACACCCTGTTGGGTTTGTGAGCTTATGACACAGGGCTGCCCCCGTCACTTACAGCCCTCCAGTGTTTTTCTTTTTAATATGCAAATAGACAAATTGGGGCTGTGCACATGTTGGCTTCTTTTCCAATGTCTGCCAGTTGGTTTTGATAAATGACTGTGTATGTGCAATTACCCTTCTTGAGGGCCAATAATTTAGTTCCATTCAAACACTTCAGCTGAAGCTGTTTCCCTGCCAAATCTTATTTTTTTCACTCTCAGCTATTTCACCTTTAGAGTTGTTGAGAAAACTTCTTTTAAGGGGAGATGAGTTGGGTTTTGTTTGTTTTTTCATTCCCTTCCTTCTCAGGAAGGCCTCAATGATTAAGTTTTCTGTAACTGCTTACTTTTGAGGACTGACTAATACTGAGAGTATCAGTCTGATGGTGAAAACCTGACAACAGTGAGCAGTAAAGAAATTCAGTGTTTGTAAAAGGAAACGCTACTATGTGCTGGAACAGCCAAAGTGCCAGCAATAAAGCTCACTGGAGAGCCTTTAAAATAATGTGTCAGTTGTGTTTGGATGGGTAGTTCTGTCTAGCTGCGCAAACAGAGTTCTTGTACAAACCTGCAGGAGCCTTTTCCAGCTGTGCTGGGAAACACTGAGAGTGGTGGTGGGTGCACAGGACATGGACAGTGGTGGTTGGTGCACAGGACATGGATTGGTGATTGGTGCACAGAGCACTGACAGAGCGTGCCAGAATTTGAGATGTGCAGAGTAATTTCTAAAAGGCTGTGCCATAGAGCCATTAATCTCTTGCCTAAGTGTGTTCTCAGGCAGGCTGTGAGAGCTGCTGACATTTCTGCCTTGGGGACACTGTCACTGTTACATGTCACTTTGAGGCTGAGGGTGGAAGGTGTCCCAGAGCTCATCCTGAAGCCGTTTGTGCCGGTGCCTACTGAGCAGTGTCCCTTCAGGCGGTGTGAGGGTGACACTGCAGTGCCCTGGGCACTGTCCTGCTCCCTGCAGTCAGCCCTGCAGCAGGCCAGGGCTCACACTGAAAACAGGCACACAACAAACCTTGCAGTGATGTTTCTGCACATGGAAATCTCTCCCTTTCCTTCACCTTGGGGAAGAGGCTCTGCCTTCCTCCACACTGTGGGCCAGCCTTTCCACCTGCCACTCCAGTCTCACTAACTGGGAGCTGTGCTTATCTCTCATCTCCTGCTTCAGTCAATGCCTTTGTGTAAAAGATAATCACTGTAATTTCTGTTGATTACTTTGGGCATAATCGAGCCTTCATTTCTCAATCCCTGCCGAGCAGGGGGTGGTTTCGTGAATGAGACAAGAGATAAAGCCAAGCTCAATTTTTCATCAGTGGCTTATCATGTCTCCTGTAGTCCCTTCTCTCCAGCTACAATTTCTACCTCCTCCCTGCCTTGAGACAGGGGAAGCCCTTTTTTAATGGGTGAAGCCTTAAAGGTCAGCAAATGCAGCATTTTGGCAGTGGTGCTGGGACCTTGGAGCCTGGCACACAGTAATCTCTCTTACAGTGTAACTGCTAAATATTTATTTATGTAGTGAAAACAAACAGCAGAGATAACTGAGGTATTCTTTGCAGGGGAGGAACTTGGAAACGTGATAAAAAGCCGCGTGGCCCAGCTGGTTGGACTCTCTCTGGTGAACAGAGGGGGGTGAGAGCAGCTGGGAAATTCACCCTTCACACACACCACGCAGGATCTTCATTCCAGGAATTTTTTTCTAACTATAGAAATTGCTCAGTATTGTGCTTTCTCAGACATGAACCTTAGCTCTGTTCTTAGATTGATTTGTACTTTGAATTAGTTCTTTAAGTTTTGAAGACTAAACTTGGATTGTTTTATCCTACAACACACACAAAGCAAGTCTTTGATGCAAAATGTAAACTTAGTTACTGAGCACTAACGAGCACCTCTGTTAATATTTCTGATTACAAATGTTCAAAGCTGTGTGTTTGATGTATAGTAAATCTTCTGCTGAAACAGTTTTGGCACCCAGTAGTGGGTCAGGATCACTGTGATTGTAATCAGCTTTCTGATACAATCACTATTTTTGGAGTTTTACTTTATATTTTTATATTCTTTATATTCCTCACAGTAAGTGATCTTAGCTTTTTCCTTTTTAAACAGATTTCCCTACTAGTTTTCAGTGTTCCTTTAACTATTTCAAAAATATTTTAATTTGCCACAGAAAGTGCAGAGAAAATGGGAGGGTTTATTGTTTAGTTTTTTTCTAATAAAGCTGCTCTGCCTACAGTAAGGGAGAACTGGCCTTGGGGATTTAGAGCTGGCCTTGGCCTTACTTTGCAACAAAGTGGTGCGTTCCTTATCACCAGCATCCATCTTGATGATGGCAGTGATCTCAGGGTATCTCCTCAGTGAAAGTACAACTGGAGGAGAGTGACCCCTCATACTGCTCAGAAAGCTCAAATCCTGTGATGTCTTTAAGCACTGAATATTAAGCAGAATATTAACCCCAGCAGAAAGCACTGAATACTAATCCCAGGAAAAGTCACTTAATATTAATCCATCTTTGTTTTGTCAATTCTGTAAAAATAAAACGTTTTTTTTCCATTTTGTGTTGCAGGAGAAAGCAGATGGAAATTTGAACAGCTGAGAAAATAGACTTTGTGCATGCTTTTGAAATGAAAAATATTACTTAGGAGTGAAAATGCCCAACACATACAGTGCAGCTCACCAGTGGGATAACAGTGAATAAGCATTGGACAAATCATTAGCATCTTCTGCAGAATGGAGCTCACAGATACCTGTCTGATGGGCAAGTTTACTTTATCTCAGGTGACACCTATAAAACATTGTTAAAACTCTGCCTCAGCAGTTCTGACCCAGAGTGCAAACCTGTTGTATAGCTGAGCAGTGAAATGGGATTTTCAGCCAACCCTTTGTGGTTTTGGCCTTACAAATAATTTTCTAGATGAAAAATCCAGCATAATTTCCATCTGCTTCCTACATGGGAAAGGAGAAAAATCCCTTCACCATTTGACCATAACACTGCTGTCCTCTTACAGTGTGTTACTTTCAGTCCATGTCTGTCTGCATTGGACCTGCAAACACTGAGGTCCATGTGCTGACCTTCCGCTGTGTGTTACGCAGGCCCTGGGGTTGCTCCACACAGCCAAAGGAACAACTTATCAAATCAGCTGTTCCTGCTGAGCATGAGTCAGCTCTGACCTTCCCCAGCTCTCTGGACTCTGTGCATTGCCACTCCAAGTGCTGATACTCGAGCTAAGAGCTGAGTCTGATACATGGCGGGAATTCGTCATCATGTGCATTTTATTCCTGAGCCTCAGATGACATAAAATACTTCCCAAGCTCTCAGGGACTCGCCAGAACTGCTGGCTCAGGCTGTTTCACTGCAGACTCTGCACCTCCATGCTCAGCAGCTGATAAGGGCCACCTTGGTTGGCACTGCAGGGTTGGGAAGCTCCCCAAAACACTGAGCAGCTTCAGGAGATGCTGGTGACGAGTCAGGAGGTGGCAGATTTCTGGTGGCTCAGGGCTGAGGACCCCATGTGGTGTTGGAGGTGACAGCTGGCTGGAAGGCAGATCCCATGTTGCTTACTGGTAGCTTAGAATCACAGAATCACAGAATCAGCTGGGTTGGAAGAGACCTCTGAGATCATCAAGTCCAACCCTTGATCCAATCCCACTTTGATTACCAGATCATGGCACTCAGTGCCACATCCAGTCTCACCTTAAAACCCTCCAGGGATGCCCCTCTCTGGGCAGCCCATTCCAATGCCTGACCACTCTCTCTGCAAAGAATTTCTTTCTGATATCCAGCCTGAACCTCCACTGACAGAGCTTAAGCCCATGCCCTCTTGTCCTACTGTTGGCTGCCTGAGCTTGTAATAACTCACAGCCTTGTTCAGAAACATTAGATTTATCAAAGTTTCTCTGCATTTCAAATGGTTTATTTTCCCTCTGCTTATTCCTATGAGGCAGATCCTTCTGTTTGAGTCCCTGTTCCTATGCTCAGAGCTCTAACTCTGTTCTGGCTTTGGGTGCAGAGGGTTGGGGTGTGTTGGTGACCTCCATGACCTCCAGAGATGTGGAGGGAAGGAGTGCACAAGGAATTTATCAGAGACAGTCCAAAGGTGCTCAGCACTTCCCTCTCACCACTAGAGAGACTCACCTCTGTTAGTAAAATATGAGTTGGGAATGAAAATAAGTGTGTTTAGAAGTGGCAGCTATGATTTTTTTTCTCTTTCTACAAATTCTTAGTAGTCTAGCAAAATTCCTGTTAAATGCTCTATTATGAAAAGTTTTAGAACATTCCATTAGAATCTGACATCTGCCGTGGTTTAGGTTCTGTTTGCTTTAGGAGAGGTAGATGCTTTTGCATTTTGTTGGGGGAAAAAATAAGTAAATGAAAACTTTTATTTGCAGCTTAAACAGAAGTAAAGTGACATTTGTGACTATTTTATTTTTAAAGCCCTTTATAAAGTTATAAGCGGTGTCAGTGGAGTATTTAACAGATGAAGGTTTTGGGGCTTTTTTTAGGTTCATTCCATAAAATCCTATGGAAGTAGCAAGATGCTCTCCTTTCAGTGCTCCTGCCATGCTAGGATTGCTGGTTGATTGTTTCAGCTATTGTATTGTAGTTTCTTTGTAGATACTGTGTTATTGGAGTTGCTGTTTATTCACTGCTTATGTTAAATATCTGCTGTACCAAATCTTGGTTTAGTCTAAAAAAAAAAAGTCTATAAAAATAAAATGTACTGCAAATTATTGCCCTTTAGAGAAGGCTTCTAGGTCTTTATGGTTGTGACCACAGACTTCCTGCAAAAACCCTTCAGCAAAGTGCATTTATGCATATATTTTATAAACCTTGTGTGACCTTTGGTTGAGCTTCATAAACGAGCTGAGAACATAAAAGTGGCTTGTAGGAGTTGTTAGCAGCAGACCTCTGTCCTCCCTGCTGGGAGGAGCATGGCAGTGCAGCTACAACCAGCAGAAATCTTCTGGGAAGTGTAAGCAAAGAGGGAGGAGAGTATTTAGCTTAATAAAATTACAGTAGAGCAATTGCTCTAATCACTTGAAAAAGATAAGCCTGAAAAAGCTGTTTTCCTCTCAAATTCAAGGAAGACATTCAGCAAGAATGCTCAAGAGCTTTGCTTTGAAAGTTAACAAAAATACAACCATAAATGGATAAAATTGTTTGTGTATTTTTTCCAAGAGAAGAAACAGGAATGAGAAAGGCTGAAAAGTAACAAGATTCAGACTTTCTAAGCTTGAGAGGACCAGTTAAAAGCAATCCAGATTTAATAGTGGCAGAAGGTCATGCTGAACAGAACTGTTGACATAAAAACAGTTGTTGTAACTGAGAATGAATTACCCTTCTTTGCTGAAACTCAATAAACCAGCCTGTTGAACCCAGAGAATCTTAGTTCAGATTGGCAGAACAGTATTATTGTGATTATGTTTATGTCTCCTAACTGAAGAATGTCCACATAATGATTCCATAATGTATTTTTAGGTGTCTATAAGCACAGATTATGCAGAATTGAAGCGAGGGGTACTGTAAGCTCAGTTACTGGAGAAAGGACCACCTGACACTAGGTGGAGCTGACTTGGCTGTGTCAGAGACTGTAAACTGGTGGCTGTTGGTAAACATAAAATTGTTTTCAAGGTTAAAGATACAGTGTTGACTCAGAGAATTATATGACACTGAATAGAGTGTCCTTTTTTTTCTTGCTGTCAGGGTACCAAACACAATTTATCATCCAGCTGGGAAGGAAACCAAATGACTGGCAGACTTTGCAAAGTCTTGTAAACCTTAAGTTAAATATCTAAAGCTGCATTTTGGCTTCCTAAGCTCAGACAACCACGTAAGTGAATGACATCCTTTGTCTTTGGGATGGGATTTGTAATAGGAAATAAATCCTTTCAGGCTTGCATTCCCACCACTGAATGTCTCCCTACACCTGCTGTAGGTGAAAACCAAGATCAGAGCAGAATAACAGATATTTATGGCACTATTCAAGTGAAAAAAATGTGGGAAAAGCAATGGTGTCCTGCTCTGTGCCACAGCCTGTGATTGCACCCTTCCAGCTTTCACAGCAGTCTGCTTGGGAATCCAGGCAGTTGCACTGGCTGAGAACAGCTTGTGAATAAAAATATGAATGATTATAATTGCAATTGTAGTGGTATCTAGAGACAGGAAATGTATAGGTCCAGCTTGTGTGCTCAGCCCACATAATGTTATTTGATTTTCGAGTGGCATTACCTGCATTTTGCAGACTTTGGCAATCTAAGCACAGAAGGACTGAGGTGTTATTTTCCCTCAAGTGTGTAGGAACCTAATTACTTTTAAAGTCAGTGGGAGGCTGGTGCCTAAAATCCCTTGCAAATCTGTCCCTAAGTAAATTGTCCTGGCTCATGGAGAGGGTTGAGTGTCACCTCTTGACTGGCAGAATGCCAGAGTGCTGTCCTTTGCCAGGTTAATTTATTTTCCATTGCACTTGTTGAAAACTTACTTCAGAGTAAAGTGTATCTGTCAACATGTTCAAAGGTATCATCTCTTTTATGGGAATGTAAAGCTTGAACAATTACCAAAATAATACTAATAATATTTAGAATTATTTAGTGAATAAAAGGAACAGAACATAAAGGAATAGACTGAACATGCTTAAAGAAAACATGTTTGGTATTTGGGAAAGAAGTGATTTTGCTCTTCTCAAGTGACAGACAGGATGAGCTTCCTGACTTTTCCCCACTCCCTAGACAGCCTGCCTGGGGTCAGGTCCTGCCTGACCTGTCATCTCAGTCCTTTGCTGACATCCCTGCAGTGTTTGGTGGCAGCTCCTGAGCCAGGAGGCATTTCAGGAATATTGAGGAAGGTTCCAATAAACCCATTCCTGTGAAAGGGGGTGCTTGCAGGCTCTCTGTGTCCTGGTGCTCTGTGGCAGTGCCATTCTGTGCCCTAGCACACTCCAAACTGGCAGCTGCTCTGCTCCCTTTCTCCCACAACATTCTGCCCCACAGCACCACCCTCCACAACCTGTATTAAATGTAGGCCTTGAAAAAAGAGCAATCAGTTGTCCTATTATTCTGGATTGTCCAGTGCCTCTCTTCTCTTTCCACATCCTCCCCTGAACTGCTCAGTGATTAAGTGAGCTGACCTTGTGCTCCTCTAAAGCATTTCTCTGAAAACAGGCTCCAAAACCACCCAGTGGTTGCACTCTGTGCTCGTTCTTATTAGTGACAAATTACTGTCTCTATTTTCTTGGGGACAAGTCTCCTAGATGACAGTAGCAATGCAAATAATAGGTTGTATTCACTGCTGGGGTATATTCCATCATTAATGATGGACAGATTTGGGGTTGTACCTAATTATGTTACAGCTGACAGGATGCAGCTGCTGCTGTTCATACACCACAGTTGAGAACAGCCCATGTGAGTGTGTGACAAGGCTGTGGTACAGCTGTCCAAAATATTTCTGAAAGGGAACAAGCTTAGCTTCTTGAAAATAAAAATTTAAAAGAATTTAGTTTCATTAAGGTTGGAAAAGCCCTCTAAGACCGAGGCATGTGCAGCCAACTTGCCCGGGAGAATGCTGTAGGAGACAATGTCAAAGGCTTTCCTGAGCTCCAGGTGACACATTCAGAAGTATCAGCCTCTGGGCTTATGCTATGTGTGTTGTAAATGCTGCTGTTCATGATCCAGGTCATCCTCATTTCAACCATGTCCTAAACCCCAGGAATTCTCCCAAGGTCTGTTGGCTGCACTTTGGCCATCCGAGCTGTGAATTTGGTTTCAAGGCTGAGCTCAGGGACAAGTGCCTCACATGCAATGAACTGAGTGGCTCCATTTCTCAGTCTTGTCAGCTTTTTTTCCCAGCCTAGGCTGGACGTTTTGGGAAGCCGAAAGTTTAATTCCTACCTGCTGGATGCTGATGCACGAGGAGGTGCAGGAACACTGTTGTCTTGGTGCTTGACCTTATAAGCTCTGTATTTAACAAGAAATCCAAATTGTGCCTGACTGTGGTTGTAAAATCCCAGTGAGAAATCCTCTTCTTTCACACCTCTATGGGCCTCCCCTTGAACTATCCATTGGGAATTGCATTGTAACTGTCTTAAATGTCCCGGGCTAGGGAACTGAACATTTGTATTATTCCCTGTGGCTTCAGCCTCTGCTCAGTCACAAACTGTCTCAGTAAAGACTGTCTACAAAAGCCTGTTTTTCAGGCATAGGAAATGGCACAAAACCTGGGGCAGGAGCAGTAGAGTGTGTGTTAGTGGGTGCACGTGCAAGGCAGCAATAGCAGATTACAAGGGAATGGGTCTTGTGGTAAATAATTGTCCCAGAGTATAACTGTGTAAAAGGAGTAGTCAGGAATTCCTATGCTGTGCCATTATTATTTTTGTAAGCTTTTGTGTAAACAAAAATATACAAAATCCAAGCATCACTATGCAAAAGTGACCGTGTTTGTTCCCATAATCAGCACTCATAAAAAAATATTTTCTTCCTGACTTTGCTGTCAAAGTTTATGTCCCCGGAGAGAATTCAAGGGAGCAAACACAGAAATATTTGCACCATATCTCTTTAGAAAGTCTGGACCAAGCAAGATACATGTCTTGCAAAATATGATCAGACAAGAAAAAACCCGTGAACCCCCCATTTTACACAGATAGCTTTCAGCACCACACAACAAACTCTTCCAGCAGAATGTTTAAGGCAAGTGTGAGGATTTTGTAGAAGGAATTTCTCCAGGGTTTGCAGGTAATGAGAAAATCAGGACAAATATGACTCAATTAATGCATTTGACAAATGGCCACAGTCTCAGTTCCACTTGTGAGTGGGTATTCCTAAAGGGATAAGTACATCTGTCCCATCTGTTCCTGTCTCTCTCCTGAGAAGTGCTTAGGATATGAAAATGAAACCCCAAAAGTACTTCAGGCTGGCTGGTATTTGTTTGAACACTTTGAAATGAGGGGCCGCCTGTGCCATGGAGTGTTTGCTTGGAGAGCAGTTCAGCACCAAGTGACAGCCTTCATTTGTCATTTCTATGCCTCTGTAGTTTGAAGACAGCCCCTGGTTGGATGTCTGTGCTGATGGAGCACTAAGTACAGTATATAATGAGGTGCTGAATGTAATTGCTGTGTATGCTGCATAATTAAAGTTCCAACTGTACTTGCATCTCCCATTCACCAAGCCAGTGAAGGATATAATAATATTGAAAACAACAACAACTCAGTGTAGTCGTGGGGGGCTGCTCTTAATGAGTTTGTTTGTTGTTATTCTCAGGAGATCCTGTCTGATAAAATCACAGTAGCCAAAGGTTAAGGTTACCTGTAAGATGAGTCTTTGCCTTGCAGATCTGGCCACGGTGAGCTGAGTAAGGAAGTATCTGATACTACATATGTATTCTGGCACTGGAGGTCTGCCAGTCCTTAGGAACTAAGGGGGAAATTTTGCAGTGGGACTGCTTTAGGATCCACAGTGAAGAACATTTTGTTAGCAGATTGCAGGTACATGCCCTTTAACCTTAGTGCAGCCACTGGACTGTTTGGTACAGTGGGAAATTCTTTGTCTTTTGAGGTGCAGTGAGATACCTGCACTTACTCTGGTTACATTTACACCTAAATTATCAAGTGAAGTGCAGAAATACAAGTAAATCATTCTTTTGTTTGAAAACTGATTACTAGAGACCAGTTCTACATTTCCAAAGGGTTATTGATCCTCTGAGTACTTCTCTAGAGATTATTCTTAAGGCCAATATTTGCATGCATGCATGTCCTTTCAGAACATCCAGTGGTGTGTGGTCGAGTTGAGTGCCTTGAACATCCCCCAGTAAAAGACCAGCTTGAACCTTTTGGGGCAGATCTTTTGCATTTAAACATGAACCAGTTTTTCGAGATTGTAACATCTGCCCTCCCTTTTGTTGTAGGGGCGAGGGGGGTGAGTCAATACCGGCCAGAAGAGGGTCAGGCACAGCAGAACCAGAAGGCTTGAACAAAGAGCTCAGAGCTTTATTTTTAGTTACAGCTTCACCTTTTATCTCCTCATGTATCCAACATGTCATCACTCAATTGGCTAGTCAGGTCACTAAGCATACCTGGAAACATTCTACTGGCTCAAAGGTATCCCACATTCTACAGGTGCTCTCTGCTCCTTAAGGGTGCCCTCCAAACTGCTTTCCTTCAAGGACACTCTCTGAACTGCTCCATATCCATCTCTCCATCAATTACCTCAGACATCAGGGGATCCACAAACACACTGTCACCTATACATTTTGTCACATGTTGTTTGGTCTTGCTAAAAACCAGATGCAGCGGGAGGCTGCCTTGTTACACTCTGTCCCTGCAGGATCTGCTGTACCAGGACAGGCTCAGCAGTGCCGCTCAGGGCACCATCCAGCTTTGCATAGGACCTTCTTTGGGAAGCTGTGTGTGGTAGTTTTGGCTTTAGTTTTAGCTAGGCCTCAATTTAGCAGGCTCAGAGAATTCATGTAGATTAGGAGAGACAGGTATCACCTGACTTAAGTAACCAAAGAAATATTTCATACCAGATGACACAAACCTGAGATATAAACACAGTAGAGTAGGAGTGTTCTCTCAGTTCCATCATGGCTGCAGTAGAGGCAGGATGTGCTGCCGCTGTCCTGCTGTGCTGGGCCCTGCTGCTGCTGCCACCGCTACATCACATTTTGTTTGAGTTCAGGGAAGTAGAAACATTTTATTGTTGTTTTTTTGCTTTGCTGGGTGTCTTTTGAAGTGCTTGAATCTAGAGAAATCTGGTTTTGATGGGAGGTAGAAAATTGTTACTATATCAAACTTATATGTGTGTTATATTGTAGTTTTCTTTTAATTTTTTTTCTTTTCTGTATAAATATACATAGTTAGTTTAAGTTTGAACCTGTTTTGAGTTTTTTCCTTTCCTCCCTTTTCTCGGCGGGGGGAAAGAGGCTGACACTCTGTATTGGGCAGTGGGCATTTTGCCAGCTCAACCCGAGACACTGTGATTGCACCCAAGCCTTGCTGTGCCCTTTTTGCCCTTGCAGTGGCCAGTTTGCCATCGTGAGGAAGTGCCGGGAGCGGAGCACGGGCGTGGAATACGCCGCCAAGTTCATCAAGAAGCGGCAGAGCCGCGCCAGCCGGCGCGGGGTGAGCCGCGATGACATCGAGAGGGAGGTCACCATCCTGCAGCATGTCCTGCACCCCAACATCGTCACCCTTCACGACATCTACGAGAACAAGACTGACGTGGTGCTCATCCTGGAGCTGTGAGTAGGGGCACTGCCCTCCAGGGGTGGGCAAGGGCAGGAATGATTTAAAGAAAATCTAGATATTGATAGTAAAGCACCATTTTATTATGGCCTGGTCATGGCCGGGGTCACGCAGCGGGCCATGACTCTGAGTATGTGTCCAGCAGGTGTACAAAAATTCAGCCCTTTTATGCAGTTAGCTCTAAATATTATCTGTTGCAGGCACTCTGTAGATTTATGTCATGGAATTATACATTTTGTTGTTTATGTGCTATCATAGAATCATAGAAGCATAGAATCAGCTTGGTTGGAAGAGACCTCTGAGATCATCAAGTCCAACCCTTGATCCAACCCCACTTTGATTACCAGATCATGGCACTCAGTGCCACGTCCAGTCTCGTCTTAAAAACCTCCAGGGATGGAGAATCCACCCCCTCTCTGGGCAGCCCATTCCAATGCCTGGCCATTCTCTGTGGAAAGAATTTCTTTCTGATATCCAACCTGAATTTCCCCTGGCAGAGCTTAAGCCCGTGCCCTCTTGTCCTACTGCTGGTTGCCTGAGAGAAGAGACCAATCCCCATCTGGGTACACCATCCCTTCACGTAGTTAGAGAGTGATAAGATCTCCCCTGAGCCTCCTCTTCTCCAGGCTGAACACCCCCAGCTCCCTCAGCCTCTCCCCACAGCACTTGTGCTCCAGTCCCTTCTCCAGCCTCATTGCACTTCTCTGGACCTGCTCCAGCCCCTCAATCTCTTTCCTGAACTGAGGGGCCCAGAACTACACTGTTGTTTACTATTCTTCACCTCCCTTCTGTCCAGGTTCTGTTTCCCCTGCCCTCTGTTAGAAAGCACTTCTCATGTGCTTCAAGCTGCTTCTCAATTCAAGCAAGTCCTCTTATCTTGGTTGCACATACTCAAGTTAGGTCTTCTTTTTGTCTTAACTGCCCACTTCTTGGGCTGGCCCCTACTTGCAAACAATTGCATTACATTACATTATACAAGATCTCAGCAAATTCAAAAGCTAGCAACAATATTAGTGAAATTTTAAGCCATATTATTTTGTCTTTGTTTCAGTAGGAACTGGGAAGCACTGCAGAGGCAGAGGAAAATGGAGCTGCCACATTCCCAGGCTTGGCAGGAGCACTGAGTGAGGCTGTTGGTAAACAGCCCCCCCTGTTCATCTGTCCCTGGGGATACAGGTGCACCTAAACATCAGCTGAGGTCATTTGACACCGAGCCAGGGATTGTTGTCAACTTGCAAACAGAGTACTAAGAGAGGCATGACCTCATGTCTGCCTACTGCTGCCCTGACAGAGCCTTGGAGGAAATGCAAGTGGCCACTGAATGCCCGTTTCGTTCTTCCTTCTGCTTTCATACATGTGAGGCCATCAAACCTTTTGCAAAATTTGCAGCCATTCTCACTTACTCCCATGTTTTCCTTATTTAGATGAGCTAGAAGGAAAAAGGAGAGCAGGGCAAGGGAAGAGGTTTGTTAATCCCTGGGCTTTGACTATGGAGGGTGAATAGCAGCAGGATGGGAGTGAAGGAAAACTCCTTCTCTCCTCTCCCACCACCATGTGAGGGGGGGCAAACCCCTGCCATTTAAATCCTGCTGGCAAGTGAACCTCCTACCCAAGCAGTGTGTGGACTGCTGTAGCCTCACCCCTACCTGCCAAATGATGCAGTTTTTCAGTGTGTGTGAGGCATGGAGTGCAGAGTCACCGTGGCTGGAGTGGTGTGCACCATCTCTTCCCTGGGGCACCAGCCTCCACCTTGTGTATGGAATCCAGGCAGGATGGCCTTGATCCCTGGGGGAGATGAAATACCCACTGGCTTTCCAGGGGAACCAGCATTCAGGGCAGGGAGCATTCCTGGAGATCACTGTGACTGCTGGGAGAGGGCATGTGAGTGATGATGAGCATCTCTTAACTTTGACTTACATGCCTATGGCCAAATGTTGATCTCTGCAAGACAGGAAGGGAACTTGCTTTTTCTGCCTGGCAGCTACTTTGGGCTAAAACAACCTCCCATTTCTTTACATTCTGCTTTGTCCTGCCCTGACTCATTTTGTGTGTCCTTTTGTCAGGCTATAACATATTGCACAAACTCAGGGTGCAACAGAGTTTTGACCTGGTTAAGGCCTCTGCATTCAGCTGCTGTATGCAAATTGAGGATGATGATAATTGCTAATAAAGGTAATTAAATTCTTTGCCATTTATCAAGGAAAGTGTTACAGCACCTGGCCAACTAATCTTACATTAATCTACAGTGGACTTCAGCTTCCAAAGAATGTCCCTAGTACTGTCAGTTAATTGAAGAAGCTGCACTGGTGTTGAAAAGAGGCTTTGCCTGAAATGTTGGCCCTCTCCCAAACTCACCATGCAGGCACAGGCAAGACTATCTCCTCTTTACACAGGGGTCACTTCCACAGGTGCTCTTTCTTCTGTTCAAGAGCAGGAAGACCAGTGCCAGGTCCACTCGTGTGCAGTGCAGTTTGGCAGGGACACAGTGTGTCTTTCCTTGTGCACAGTGTTCAGGGATTTGCTCCCCATTGTGTGTCCCTGGGACCCTGCCTGGAGCTGCTCTGCCCAAAGAGGAGCAGCCCCAAGGCAGGTTTGGTTGGTGCCCCAGCCTCCTCCACTGGTGTCAGGGTTGAGTGCACGGAGCAGCTCCTTCCAAGACATAAGACAGCATTGTTGTTTGTCTTTTATTGGACTTGTAAGGAAAAGTGAAGGTAGCATTTTCTTGCTTCCTTGCCATGGCAATAAGATGATGGCATGAGGGAGAAAGGCGGAACCAGAGGAAGGAAATCTTCTGTAACCTTTGAGAAAGGAACATTTGCAGGTGGTGATGTTCATCCTCCCTGGATGTTCAGTTGTAACTTGTAGTGCAGGTATGAGTGTTGTACTGCAAAGGAGTGAGTGTTAAAGTGGTTCTGGTTTTTTTTCTGGAATTCCAAAATGCCTGGCTTTTGGGATTGCTAAATCTCTTCTGCTTGAGGGTTCTCTGAGTTCCGGTGCATAATATGGATAGGAATGATCCTGCACTAAACTGCTTACCACTCTCTAGATACAATTTACTCAAACCTGGTTTTAAAGCCTGAGTCTTGTTAATGAGAAATCATCACATCTCTTCTACTGAATTTTCCTTTACATTACTCTTTTAAGATCTCTGCAGCTTAGGTTTATGTGTTAGGCTATACCACAAGAGACTGGAGATCAATACACTGTTTGTCACTGTATGCCAGTCTCTGACCTTCAGAAAATGAGATGTTCCTGTGGTTTTTGTAGGAGGGAGTCCTTTGCTACTAAAGTAGGAAAGGGACTTCAAACTCCCTGAATCTTTTCCTGTTGCTTCCTGGTTTATTTTTAATGTTGTATTCTGTGCTTTGGAAAGCCCACTTCTCTACTCCGATTCAAGGTTAGTGTGAACTAGAGGGAAGTGAGAAAATCCATCAAGGAGCTCCCAAGTAAATCCCCCACAACCCTCATTCTTGCAGGCTGCTCATTTTCTTCAGCCTTTGGCTTAGCTGGTTGCCCAGGATGTTGGTGAGGTTGCCTTTGGGGCAAAATCCCTGGTGTTCCGTGAGCAACTAACCCAACTGGTCTGGGTGGCCACTCTCAGGGGCAGCAGGAGAGGAGGGGAGCTTAGTACCTCCAGTCTGGACAGCTGAATCATTTCTGACATTCCTTTGTGTAGCAAAGGAGATTCCTCAAAAGCAAGTTGCCAGCCTCCTCCAAGCAGGGAGGTACCTTCCAACACCCTCAGCACAGTCCTGTGCCAGGGGAAGGGGACCAGAGTGGCTTTTCCAGCTGCCTCAGCCTGTGTGCTGTCCTCAAGTGCCACTTGCTTTTGCTTGTCCTGGGCTGGGCTGCACAGGCTGTTGGTCTGGGCTCAGGGGGAACATACTCATGCTTAGGCCTGATTGAAGAGTCCACCTTAAGAAACAATCCCCAAGGAGGTTTTGTAGGGTAGAAGAGGAAGAGAGAGCTGTGTGCCTGCATGGCTAACCCCAGCCACGTCCAGGAGCTGTCCCAGTACAGCTGGCTGCCTGGTGGCCCCGGCAGGGGCTGTCTGGTGGCTCTGCTGTGGCTCTCTGGTGGCCCTGGCAGTGGCTGCTTGGCAGTCCTGGCAGTGGCTGTTGGTGGCCCTGGTGTGGCTGCCTGGTGGCCCTGGCCGTGGCTGCCAGAGGGCATTGCCTCTGGGCAGTCTGAGTGGGAAGCTTTGAGTAATGAGACTCCCCTGCCCACTGCACACAGACTTCACTAAGATATTTCCCAAGTTTTTCTTACTGGTTTGTTAGAGTAGGCTGTAATAGTTTTTAAACTAAGGAAATGACCCCTAAACCTACTGCAGTGTGGAGAGAGTGCTCCCTCCCTGCCTCCTGGAATGCACAGGGCACAGCAAAACTTGGTGGGGTGCTGAGCCCCCTGGTATGTGCCACCTAAAACAGAAAGTCAGAGATCCAGTAACAGTCTCACAGGCTGAGTAACTGAGATGAACAGGAAGGAGAAGGTGGCAACCCAAGACAACATTGCAACATATCCCTGGGTCATATAAGCTTAGTTTTGTTTGCAAGCCATTTAGTTGTAACAATTAAAGCATCAAGTGACTTCTGCCCAGGTGAAGTGTCCTGCCTCATGCTGCTTAGAACAGTTTCTGGCTGTGTGAGAGCTGTGAAAGAACATCCAGTAGTCCATGCCCAAGGCACTGGGCCCTGTGTAGTGACTGCCTTGGGAACAACAAGGTGTGTGTCACCCACAGCAGCAGAAGAGGCTCAGACACAAACCCAATGTCTTTGTGGCCTTTGACATGTTGTTCTTGTCTGCAGTTGAGTTGTCCTTGCAGGTTTTGTAGCTAATCCTGTGCTTGCACTCTGAATGTGTGCACAGGTGGGTGGTCATCTGTGCCCAAGAGCAACAACTGTTTGCTGGGTAAATTCGAATGAGAATAAACCAATAATATTAATGACAGCATGAACTGGAAACAATAAATGTAAGCATAATTATGAATAACAGCTACAAACAATCCCCAAATCAATATTTAGATCATCTTCTTTCATAGTATGTAGAAAAATAGCACTGGAACTCTCAGTACAAGGCACAGAAGTGAAAATAAAAGTCGTATATATTAAGTAAGGATGGAATGTATTTCAGTTTTGGTGTGCAAACTCATAGTAACGAGGAGCACTTCCTTGGTTTGTGAAAAGGATTTTATATACCTTCCAACCTGCTGCAATCTTCTTTCTTCTTCATAAGTCAGCACCAAATAGATGCTTTCCTGCCAGGTATGTCAGGCAGGATTGTGTGTTAGAACAGGGGAGTGGCTGTCCTGCAAAGCGAAGAGATTCTGTTGCAGCTCTTAATGCCACGTGGTCCTGGTGGCCACTGTTAGAGAAGTAATTCCTTAGCAGTTGTTGGCTCCTGTTCATCCAAAATGAAAGTGTTGAAAAATAGCATTTGAAGTGGTTAAGCTAAAATAGGTCCGTGCCTGTGGATTCATGAAATAACGTAACTTTTTGGTGCTTTATAATCCTTGCTGAATCAAACCTTACAGCATCAGTGGAAAAGCTGGTCCTTAACCTACGGGGGAAAGAGCTGAAGCCTAAAGGAAGTTTTGGCACACTGAGCCCAGAACACAAAGCTCATGACTGTCTGCAGGAGTGGCCTTTTGCTGACATTATTGTATTACAGCGCAGTAGATAACAGGATGTTTCCTGGTGTGTTTTGCAGGGTTTCTGGAGGAGAACTTTTTGACTTCCTGGCACAGAAGGAGTCTTTGAGTGAAGAAGAAGCAACCAGATTCATCAAGCAGATTTTGGATGGTGTGAATTACCTTCACTCTAAGAAAATTGCTCACTTTGATTTAAAGGTAAAGATGCTGATTTAGACTTTAGCTGATCTCTAGCTGCTGATTTTGATATTTGATACCAGTAATGTCAGGTGGTCAATGAAATATGTGTCAGGAAATGCAAGAGAGAAATCAGAAAGCATAAGTAAAGACTAATTTCACTCATAGTGAATCTCAAATTATCTAAAATATATTCACATAACTCTCCTGGATTTTAAAGGACTGGGTTTGGAGCTTTGTAGCATTAAATTAGACATGTATTTTTAAGCAGTGATCTGATTGGATGGAGGATGATCCATCATTATCTCACCACTTGACAGGGCTCCATTAGCTCCAGTAGAGCTACAGTGCCTTATACCACCTAAGGAATGACAGAGTCCAGGAGGCAGTAACTGTGTCTTTTTGCCCTTTCAGTCTGTTCTGGCTGCTTTAAGAAGTTCACATCATGTATCTCTGGTGAACACACATGCCCTAAATCCATGGAAGAAACACTGACTTGTTAGCCTGAGGCTAAAACATTCTGGGTCCAGTGACTATGACAATAAATTATTCATTTGCTCTGTTTCCCAGTGCAGTTCTGACTGAGAATATGTGTTAGCAGGAGCATCTTCCACATCAGGATCTGCTGTGGAAAAGCCAGGCAGCTGCCGGCAGGAAATCAAATTCTCTCTCTCTTGCTCTTCACCTTATGATTAAGTTATAACAAATTAATGCATTTAAGCTCTTCATGGGAGATTAATTGAACCCAAAGTTTACTCTGAAACCTGTGAATTTGGGCCATGGAAGGGAGCAGATAAAGCTGAGAAATTCAGTTCAAGAAAGAAGTTTATGAAATATCACTTGTATCTGGTGAAAAGGTAAAGTCTGTGGTTGAACAAGATAGTTTTAATTTCACAGTTATCACCTTTTTCCTACAATGCTGTGAGGAATGCCATATGCTCTTTTAATAGCTTGCTATCATGTGATGCAGGACCTCAGATTCCAGCTCTACCCATTTTCTGGACTGTTCAGCTGGTAAACCCCAGATCTTCCTGGCCTTGTTGCAGGTGTGAATTTACTCTCATAGAGAGGAAAATTTTCCTTCCCTAAGCAGGTTCAGATGTGACTAGAATCACTTCAGAAGCATTTAATCATAGAAGCATAGAATCAGCTTGGTTGGAAGAGACCTCTGAGATCATCAAGTCCAACCCTTGATCCAACCCCACTTTGATTACCAGATCATGGCACTCAGTGCCACGTCCAGTCTCGTCTTAAAAACCTCCAGGAATAGAGAATCCACTCCCTCTCTGGGCAGCCCATTCCAATGCCTGGCCACTCTCTCTGGAAAGAATTTCTTTCTGATATCCAACCTGAATTTCCCCTGGCAGAGCTTGAGCCTGTGCCCCCTTGTCCTATTGCTGAGTGCCTGGGAGAAGAGACCAATCCCCATCTGGGTACACCATCCCTTCACGTAGTTAGAGAGTGATGAGATCTCCCCTGAGCCTCCTCTTCTCCAGGCTGAACACCCCCAGCTCCCTCAGCCTCTCCCCACAGCACTTGTGCTCCAGTCCCTTCTCCAGCCTCGTTGCTCTTCTCTGGCCCCGCTCCAGCCCCTCAATATCTTTCCTGAACTGAGAGGCCCAGAACTGAACACAACACTCAAGGTGTGGCCTCACCAGTGCTGAGTACAGGGGAAGGGTCACTGCCCTGGTCCTGCTGCCACACTGTTCATGATCCAGGCCAGGATCCCACTGGCCTTCTTGGCCACCTGGGCACACAATTGGCTCATGTTCAGCCTCCTGTCCATCCAAACCCTCAGGTCCCTTTCTGCCTGGCTGCCCTCCAGCCACTCTGTGCCCAGCCTGGAGCGCTGCAGGGGTTGGTGTGGCCACTCCATGGGCAGGGGGTGCCACCCCCCCAGGAGGTTCTGTGGGACAAGGACTGTGTTTGGAGAGACCAACTGAGCATTCCTGTGGTGTTACATCTCAGTGCTGCTGGGCCAAGAATCCAGTTGCAGATCATGTTGGATGTGTGAAGAACTTCTGTCTCCTTGGGAAAACAAGGATGTTGTTTTCATCCTGGCAATAGCCATCATTAAGAAAATAATCTTAGGAGTGCTAACAGGAAGAGAAAGGCCAGTTTTGTGTGAGATGAAGGATTTAAAGTATTACTAGATTTGCTTGGGTTTTGGTCCATTCAGAATTATCAGATTTGATTTGTCATCCCTTCATCAAAACAATTGCAAATGGTTAGGCACAGGTATGTGTTTCTTGTTCTACAGCATTGTGTTTGCAAAGGAAAAAAGATTTGAAAACTGTTACTTTCCAAGATATTAATATTTTAATAACATAGTTCTACCTCTTGTTATTTTTAGCCTGAGAACATTATGCTTCTAGACAAGAATATCCCTATTCCACACATCAAACTCATTGACTTTGGTCTGGCTCACAAAATAGAAGATGGAGTTGAATTTAAAAACATTTTTGGAACTCCAGAGTTTGTAGGTGAGTGACATGTTCCTTTGTCTTGTATTACAGGTCCCATGAGGAAGTTGAGACATCCCATTTCTCTCAAGATGACTGAAATCTAGAGATTTACTTTATTTTTCTGGAATGGAGGAAAGGTGCTTTCCATAAACCAGATGTGTACTCCTGGCAGAGTGGGCTGCTGCCAAATAAACCCTTAGAGGTGTAAATTCAGGACTGAGATTGGGAAACTCTACAGATTATAATTTTTCCACTTGTTCCCTGGAGTAAGTAGGTCTGTCTGAATTGTGGTACCTGAGTGCACAATGCCATGGATTCCTCCATCAAAACTGCCTCACACTACACCTGTTGAGTACAAACCCCTCCCCTTACCCTTTTCCACCTCATTCTGTCTTTGCTTCTCACTGCTCACACTTCTAATCTGTCTGGCTTGGATTTTGGGTTAATCCTGCTCCTTTCTGCTAGTTTCAGTTAGAGCTCTTGGTGCTCATTTGGGAGCCTTTGGGAGTGGGGAGAGGATTGTAATTAATATTCCAGTTAAACACAACTGGTACAGACACCTTTTTTCGTCTCCTTATTTCACTTTTCTCCTGCATGCAGTCTTGTGTGGGGATGTTTTCCAGTGAGGAATTGTTTCTGATAAAGGCAGTTTGACATGGATAGCAATGTAGTCTGGCAAGGAATTTCAGTCTCTTGCTCAAGGGCTCTTTCTGCCTGGCCTTTAGAAACTTGCTATAATGGCACCAGTTAAAACCAAAGCTCAGATTCGTGGGGGCATCAATGTTCTTGGGAGGTGAAATAATTTGTTATTTGTTGCAATTTCCACTGTAATTACTATATAATATCTGCTGTACCCTTATTGATGAGTTGTATTATGCTCCAGGTTACTCCACAGAATTGAAAGCTGTGAACTTGAACTCCTCTTTGGGCTATAAAATTATAAACAGTGCATTCTATAACTAACTTTTCTCTCTCCCCCTTTTTCCCCTCTTGGTAATTCTTGTCCTGCTACTCCAGCCTGGTAAAAACATGTTACCTCAGTTGATGATGTTTGGTTAAATGTTTCTTACAGCTCCAGAAATTGTGAACTATGAACCTCTTGGATTAGCTGCAGATATGTGGTAAGTTTTGTACCACGTTTGTGTTTTTTCCCAGGTTGCTCTATAATTACTTTTTCCTATTTGACTCTGAATAGAATCCATTGCACTGTAATAAATTATAAACAAACCAAAGAACTAAAATATGCTTAATAACTCTTAATTCTGTTGTTCCATTTTAATGCATCCTCTTTAATGAAAAGATAAGCATTTCATTTCTGCAAAGTCCCGATGAAAAGCTCGTGCTGGCAGTTACAGAGTTAACTGTTGGCCACTGTCCACCACACAGGAGCACTCTTAGAAGAAAACATGTTCCTGCAGTGCTTCTGACAGCTTTATTTCTGAGACCCCTTCATGCAGAGGAGACCTGTGCACTAATCTCATCTGCTGGGAAGGCAGGAATGAGGTCACTCCAAATAAAACATCCTTGTTTCTGTTGCTCTGAATTTCTCCAGTGTGCTGTAGGAAATGCCCACTGGAGTGGAAATACACAGACTCCACATAAACACATTACTTTTTCATGTTCTGTACATGAAGAAGAATACAGGTCATGTGTAACCCTTGCAATTAATCTCCTTTGTCTTTCAGGAGCATAGGAGTCATCACCTACATCCTGTGAGTACAACACCCCCTGTTCCTGCAGTTCTGCTGCATTAGTACAGAACAGCCCCTCCCTCAGCCCCCTGAGACACACAGGGATGGGCAGGGGTTTCTCTGATGGTGTCATCCTGCAGCCTTCTCAAATTTAAAATAAGGGGTAAAAGAAGAGGGGCATTCTGAGCAGACTACCCTGAGATCAGCTCAGTTGGTTAAAACTTGGTTGTAATAATGCCAAGGTCATGGGTTCACACCCCTCTGTGGGCCATTGACTGAAGAGTTGGACTCGATGATCCTTGTGGGTCCCTTCCAACTAAGAATAGTCTGGGATTCTGTGACTGAGAGCAAATATCCCTGACATCACTGGGCATTTCTTCTTCCTGTGGGACCTCATCAGCCCCAAATGGTAGAGGATGGAAAAGCCAATCATATTGATGGCTTGTGGAATGACTGGAGGCTACCAGAGTGTGGGGAGCATAGGAACAGCACCATGTACAAGGTGTGGGATTTCAGCTGGAAACAGGGAGAGTTTTATTTGCTTCTAAAGGCAGCAGTCTAGATTATTATGCATAAATATGGTCACCCATATGCAAAAAGGTGAATTAAAGCTGGAAGAGGAGCAGAGAAGTTGACCCTGGGAACTGAGAATTGGACTTACAGGACAAAAAAAGGGGTTTTTAAAGCTGGTAAAGCAAGGGCTGTTTGGGGACAGCATTATAGTCAGTAAGCACAAGAAAAATAGATCACAGAATGCTTTTTAGGCATAGATACTCTTTAGGAGAAAAGTGTGTTAACTGGTGATGAATGAATAAAAAAAGGAGAAAATTATGACAAGCTCAGGCTCTCAGAGGAATGAGTTTCTGTGGGCATCTGAGGACAAGAAGTCAAGAGTTTTAATATGCAGCTTGAAAACTTGTGGAACTGCTTGTGTGGCAATGGGTGTGCCAGGGGGACAGCACTCCTCACTGTCCCTGTGGTGTGACAGGAGAGTTACAAAAGTGGTCAGTGGTCCTTGGATAGAAGTGCTGCCACTGAAACCAAGCTCCTGTGGCTTCTGGGGAGCAGCACATGGTGGGTACTGTATGCTGGGAAATGTGTCACCCTGGGCTTCAGCTCTTCTCTGTGATACCCAGAGGACCAACTTGCTGCCAAGCTTAAAGAGGGTGCACTCTGCTATTAGGTGGATTTGCACTACACAGCTCAGGGTTCAGGACAAGTTTGGAGGCTTGAAGGGCAGTGATTGTCTTCACAGTGTGGAAAATAAATATAGTGAAATTAAGTCCATTCTTTGGCTATACTAAAGGCTTAGACCTTGAAAACTGCAAGTATAGTCTGAGAATCAGATTCAGTGCCACAAATTCCCTCTGTCCTGCAGTGCACAAAAAGATACTGGTGAGCCCAAGCTCAGGGAAAGTGGTTTAAAATATTGTCCAGATCCTTGTTTCTTATCAGCACTCTGGGCTTCAGTGACACACCTGGACTTGCCAGGACATTGAACCTTGTGAATTCTATTTATGAGTGTGCATATGTGATGAGAGGAAAACTTAGGAGCTGAGGATAAGCAGATGGGAATGCTTGGCATGCCGCTGGTGATGTGCAGAGCCAGCTGCTCTGGAGGTCTTCCAGTGGCACTGAGGGCTCTGTGCTGGGGCAGAGTGAAGGGGGATTTCTGTACTGAATCCAGAGTGGGTGTGTTTTACCTGCTTGGCTGCTCTGCATGGCCATAGGGGCTAAGGGAGAAAAACGTGTCCCTGCAAATGATCACAAGTAAAGAGCATGTTTTTTTTATCATGGTATGCTGGTTTAAAGGTAAACCAACAGGAGAAACAAACCCAACACAAAAGAGATTATAAGTCACAGTTACAATTTAATAACAATATTACAATAAATGCAATGGCACAAAGAGAAATTGGGTTTAACCCACAAAACCCAGCAGTGGAACCCAGCCCCCTGGGGCACAAACACAATGGGGTTTGTTGGCCCCTGTGCTGAGCCCCACGTGGTTCCCCTGAGTCCAAAGGAAAAGGAAGTGAAAAACCTGTTGGTGCAGATGATGTCACAGTCTGGTGGAGAGTGGTGGTCTCCTCCTGTCCAGGTTCTGCTCCTCCTCTGGATCCAATCAGTGGTTCCCCAAGTCCCCAAACCCCAAGATTCTCTCCCCTCAGGTGCAGGTGGGAGCCCTCAGTCCCTCCCCCAGGGCAGGGAGTTCCACACTGGGGGATGTGACTCTGGGAGTCAGGGGGGATTTTGGAATGGTTGCTGGCCCCTGAGCAGAGCTGAGCCCTCAGGTGGGTGTGGAGGTGCCAAGGACTCCCCAGAGGGGAGTTCTCCCAGCTCCTCTCCCAGGCTTCTTTCCCAGCCAGCTTGCATGCTGAGGGGTCAGGTGTGCCCTGGGCAGCTGCTGCCAATGGTCCATTGTTACCAGTTCCTGGGAAATGGGATAGAGGGTGTAGAATGCACAGCTTTGGTCACACCCACACAGGGATAAACTGGTCCCACCTGCTGAAGTAGGACACAGGGGAGGGTTCAGCTATGGACTAGTAATTTTCCTGCCTTCAACTAGTACAGCCTGTCAATTTGAAAGCCTTGAGTTCTGAGTTACTCTGAATAAGCAGGGTGTGTTTATGATACCCCCTGCTTTGGCAGACGTGGCAGCAATCAAATGGGTGCCATCATCAGGTGTGGAGATCAAAAAGCAGAGAAGCCCTCCCTTCAGTGGGCTGTGAGGGCACAGCCTGTGGTGCTGTTACATGTTCACGGGCACTGAGTCAGGGTATGGCAAAAGTCACTCGGATTAGGTATTAGGATTTGAAACTCCTCTGATTTTACAGACCTCAAAACTGGGACCCAAAGAAAAAAAGAAACCACAGAACAGAGCACTGTTGATTTTGGCTTTCAGCAAAGAGCGAGAAGGTCAAATTACAGCTGCCTCACAGCACAGTCTGAGGAGAGGGTGAGGAAACCAAGGCTCTGGGCAGGTTTCCAAGCTTTAGTTCTGGAACAATGCCCATGGTCTGTGGCAAGGTGCCTGCTGTAGCTTTCTTTGTGGCCAGCAGAATTGGAACAAAAGCTTCAGGGGGAGTATATAAAACCTGTTAAGAAGTGAGACTGGCTGTGGTTAAGGGCATGAAATTCACTTCATCACAGACAGCTGGAGCTGCCTTGCTGTGTCAGATGCTTTGCTGTCATTGTGCAGTTGGAGAGAGACAGGAAGCAGTTTATGCACTCAGATGCTTATTCTGTGGATAAAACCACATGAAATAGCTGGGGATTGGCCTGAAAGGCCAGGTGGTACCATCTAACTTTCCACTTACCCTCCAAAATCCCCAGTCAACATGGTAGGGGCAATACAGTCAGAGCTAAAGGTCTGTTCAGCAGGATCTTGTAAACAAGTGGTTTAGTACTCCAAACTTCAATTTAGGTCCCAGGAGTTTGCTGCAGTCCTCCTTTGAGCCTCCTGCATCCTGAAACTATGCTATCAAAGTTGGACATAACAGATAAGCCCAATAATAGCCCAGAAGATTATAAAAAAAGGGATGAGCTCAATTTCCTTGGTATAAATAATATTTCCTGTAAAGCAGAGTTTTGCAAGTCAGCATCCCTGTGTATTGGGGAGGGAGAAACCTGGAGGAAGGGCAGGGCAGGGCAGGGCAGGAGGAGTCTGCAGTGACTCTGCTCTGACACCCAAGGTTTGTGGAGCAAAGGTAAATAGTCATCAAAGATGTAGATCAACATCTCAGCTCATAGATAGGCAAAGCAGAAGGAAAGCTTTCTCTTCAGTGAAGATAGCTAAATGGCATTCTATTATTATATTATTCCATATTATTATATCCTTGCAGTTGGAGCAGGGTGCCAACAGAACGAAAATTTGTGTTATTCAGAAACTGCTGGATTTTGTTGCAGCCAAAGTGCTTTTGTTTGTGCGTTCCTTTTCCTGAGCAACATGGCCCTACCTCTGCAGTGGGGCAAGGCTTCTGATCTCATTCTGGATTTTGGTCCAGCTCGGGAAGGTCTCTTGGCTGAACCCCCTGTGCAGGGAACTTGTCAGGAGCTTTGCACATAGAGTAGAGACAGAGCTTTTTCTACCTAAAGAGTGTCTGTAGAAACGCTACTTTATCAGCTTGAAGGTGGTAGAAGCTTCAGCCTTGTGGTGTTTGTGGGTCCACAGGGATTGTCCTCAGTTGAAGCTTTTCCTAGTTTGATTAGCAATGACTTAATTGAGACACTTAGGAGGGGAGAATGTGTGCACTTCTGTCTGTGTGCATACATTAGTGCTGCACCAGAGACTTTCTGGATGAGTCTGGCTCATAACCAGGCATGTAGTGAGGGAAGTTGTTTCCCACATGGCATAGCTGCTACAACACTAGAGCCACAGATGTCCTGAGATTGTATCACACAGTCACTGTCATTGCATTAGGAGACTTCTGCTGTTTGCTTTTCCAACTTCTTCCTTCTGGCTCATCTAGGCTTAGTGGTGCATCACCTTTCCTTGGAGAAACGAAACAGGAAACACTTGCCAACATCACAGCTGTGAATTACGATTTTGATGAAGAATTTTTCAGCCATACCAGTGACCTGGCCAAAGATTTTATTCAGAAACTTCTGGTGAAAGATACACGGTAAGTAAAACTTCAGAAGGATCCATTTATCTCTAAAATAAACCTAGTGAAATGTAGCCTGAGGAGATATGTGCAAAGCTGTGCTTGCAGTGTGCATTGGCATTCCAGAGCCAGGCAGGAGGATGCTGCCCCTAGTTAATCACTGCACGCAGAAACCCCAGATCTCCCCAGCTAAATTTCCCAGTCAGGACTGAATTCTCACCTGAGCTGGTACAACAGGGTGTAGCTGAAGGGCTGACAGTGGTGTGCAGAATCTCGAGTTCAAGGTAACCACCACTCCACTATTTCAGTCTATTATGATCTACTTGTAAGGAGGTGATGCCATCCCAGAATATGTCCCAAGTGGTGCAATGTCAGAAAAACCTTTATATGTGCTGATATGGAATTGTTCTAAGTCTCTCTGTGTCTGGCAGTCACGTAGAGTTTGTGTGACAGCTGTGCAGAACTTTATTCCCAGTTGTAGGAACCACAGGCTTCTTGCTTTTAATAAAGATCATGCAGAAGTAGCACTTCCTTCTCTGTAACCCTCTTTGTCCTGGAGGGAAATCAGGCCATTGTACTTCTTTCCAGTGGCTTCAGTAGAGAGAAAATAGGAATGAGAGACAAAGGGCTGTTCAGTCAAGATTTCTGCAAATCATCAGGCCCAGAGTGGGGAGGAGCAGGTGGGGTTTGGTGAGGGTTTTGCACAGGTCCAGCAGCCTTCTTGCAGGACAGGAGGAGTCAGTGGTGATGTTTGTCCCACGCACAGAGGCAGTCCCTGTGTTTCTCTCTGTGATTCTCAGTGCTGTGCTCACCTGCTACAGTGTAGGAGGATCTTAGGACAGACCCAGTGTGATGGGGTTTGAGTATTGCTGTCAGAAATGTTACTTTCAGGAAGCAGCACCTCCTGCAGTGATGTAATATCCTGTTCCACAGCACAGCTGTGTTGGAATTGCTGCTGTGTACCTTCATTCACACACAGTCCTATCAAAGATGTATAGCAGGAGGTTCTTTTCCAAGCATGTCAGATGACAAAACAAAGAAATATTGTGTTACTTTTTTTGGAAGAGTGCACAAAAATATGGGTAGATTTTGATGAAGTAAGAATTAAAGTTGTGTGGAGTGAGGCCAGTTACCCATTGGAGTTCAGAACAGTAACTAAACCCCACAAGCACAGGCTCAGGAGTGACATAACCCTGACATTTGAGTTTGTCCTGGCACTACCCTGATAAATGCTTCATAGGGAGCCTGAGAGAAGTGTGGCTCAATGGACTTGTGTGCCAGGGATTTCTCATTCAAGTCCCTGGGGGTTTTGTGTTTTTTAGGAAGCGGCTCACGATTCAGGAAGCTCTGTCTCATCCCTGGATAACGGTAAGACAAGACTGGATAAAGAATCAGATCCTGGGTTTTGCTATGAGCAAAGCAGGGATCAGGTTCTCACTCCTACTGGTGTGTTCCATGGAAAACTGCCCCCTGAGTGCTCAGTGACCCTGGGTGTCTCAGAGAGATGTACTGGGAAGAAATTGGTTGGGTCTGACTAAATCCCTGGATTTCTGCAAATGACTCCCTTTATTAGCATAACTTTCAAAAAGAGGGTGACAAAGCTCTGATCTTTATTGCCCATTACAGTCTCCCAAACTGGACTGGGCTTTGCATTTTTCCATCCTTCTCTATTTGCATGGACATACACTGTGTGTTGGGTTTAGTGCTTTCTTGCACTGAGAGTTGACTGCAGTCAATGTGGAAAATATAATTTCTCTCACGAGGTAACTGCTGTGCCATGTGTGCTGATTTGCTTCCATTTGTGTGTCCATATGTATTTTTCCATCATAAACATTGCCTGCTTGTGTGGATAAGTCTGTTATTGAAAATACATTTAGCTAATCTCAGCATGACTAATGAGGGGTTTTGAAATTCAGTTTTGCACAAAACATTAATTAGAGATTTTTTAGGGTTTGTTTTTCCTCTCACAAGTATGGACAGCTTTGAGACTGTTACCTGCTAAGAATTAACACGAAGATGAGCTGCAGCCATGTCATTTGCACTTACCACGTTGGATTGAATGCACATCACTCCTCACATTCAGTTTTGGGCTTGTGTGTTTGATGTTGCTTTTATTTTTGACCATATGCATGAAGGAAAATCTGTGTGAGCAGAGACTTGGAAGTGCAGGCTGCACCCTTTGTGTAGAGCTTTGGCATTCCTATGCTGTGTCAGGAACGCTCAGTAATGTTGGTCCCTCTGTCTGCCAACTCAGCAGCTGAGAGAAGAGTCCAAAGTGCAGGAGCACAGGAAGGCTGGGGCCCCCCAGCTGAAGACGAGGCGGCTGCGGGAGTACACGCTGCAGTGTCATTCCAGCGTGCCCCCCAACAACACCTACGCCGACTGCGAGCGCTTCGCCCGCGTGCTGGAGGACGTGGCGCGCGCCGAGTGCGGCTGCGGCGCCCTGGCCGTGGCCCATGGTGCCCTGCAGGACGACATGGACGCCCTGCTGGCCATCTACAACGAAAAGGAGGCCTGGTACAAGGAGGAGGGCGAGAGTGTGAGGCAGCAGCTGGCCCAGCTGAGGTACGAGAGCCGCAAGGTGGAGGCCCTGAGGAGGCACCTGCAGGACAAGGTCAGGGCTGTGGACGCCTCCCTGGTGGGAATGTCTGGCAGGTACATGGACCTGCAGGGCCACTATGAGTCCCTCAGACAAGAACTTGACCAGGAACTCAAGTGGGCACAGGATTTAATGAGCAGCTTTCAGCTGGAAAATGAAGCCTACATGAATGGAAACTGTGACTCTGTTTTCAACAAAGATATCAGCGAGTCCCTGATGGAGCTGCTGAACAGATCTCGCTGTGAAGAATTCCTTGCAGGGTTGAATCTTGGTGTAGCAGAATGCCATCAGTGATGCTGAGATCAGGCTAGAGGCAGGGTTTGCTGCCTCTTCTAATGTACCTCAGTTTAAAAAGGTTTATTGCATAGATTCTACCCAAAAACATTGCCTAGAATTAAAGAAGTTGTGATGTATTGCACAAGGTGCTGACCAAAGCCATAATCTCCCAGTGCTTTGGAGTGTTAAAGGGTTTTTTTTTAGTGTGTCTAAAATTGCAAGAACAAGATTCTCACAGTGGTATGGACACATCTAACCCTACAGCCTTTTGTATTGCCTATGTTGTAGTGCATCGTGTATTACAGTTCTGGAGGTTACTAAGTTATTAACTTGGAATAAAGATAAGTCAGTCTGTACTTATGTGAAACTGGGAGCCTAAAAACTAATAAAAATCTCATTATAGCACCGTGGGTTGGCTGCAGGAAACAGTGCAGGCAGTTCTATAGACCATATGGGAGAAATATTTGCAAAGGTTCACTCTGTCCTGTGAAACAAAGTAAATGGTGTAGTAACTCAACATTTAGGTAGTACTGGGAAGTTCTCTGTTGTAATGGGTTTGATCCATGGCTTCCTCAGTAACCAGTGTAACTAAGGAAGTGGACATTACAAAGTATTCCACACGTGTTTTCCACGTAAGAGTAGGAGGGAGAGTAGCTCTTCCTGCGTCCAGGAGCTCGGGAGCTTGGACGATCCCGTGTCTCTGTTAGTGTTTTCCTGGCTCTGGCCGTTAGTGAGATTGTATCGTTGCCTGTTCCTCTCCTTTCTTGAAGTTTTTAATTGTATTCATTAGTTTCATTTGTTCTGTTTTGGTTTCATTTCTTCTTGTTTCTTGTTGCCCCTTCCCTTTCCCCCTTTTCCCCTTTCCCCTGGGGTGGGGTCCACATAGTGGGTAGGTTGCATGCGTGTTTGTAGATGTTAGAAAATATAATTCCTTTTTTAAAGTCAGTTCAGTTTCTTTTGAGTTCTTTTCTTTGCAGTTTTTTTTTTCCTTTTCCTTGCTGAGAAGGCTCGGGGAAGAGTAAAGAAGGCAGTCCAGAGTTGGTAAAAAAACTAAGCCAAACCTGAAACATCTGTGCAATTGCTGCCAGTGAAGAAAAGGATTGGTTTTTAAGCCAGATGTGCAGGGTGAAGTCTTACCATCAAAGGTGTTATCTGAATTTTAAACTAAAGCATTAATCAACAGCTAAGTTTCCTGTCCTATACCAAAGAAATCCTATTCAAAAGACACCACTGGGAACTTGTAATGATCAAATAACTGTCATTTTACAGTGGAAATGTTAATATATGACTGGTAAGTGATATCGTAGTCCTCTGGTCTGTTTTCTACAGTGACGAAGATGACAAAGCTACAACTAACAATCTGTGGTGTGGAATTTAAGACTGTTGTTCTTGCTGGAAAGATTGTTTTCCTAAGTTTTAGAAAGGAAAAGAAAAGCTGACCCAAATTTGAGTCATGTCTTGTGTTTCAAAGAAGCCACTTGGTTATACTGTATTAAAATGCACAGATGTACCATCTCATTTTTGAACACAATAAATAGATCTTGACGCAGGATGCCATTTGTCCCCTGATGGTAAGTTAGGGACTGAAAGGGATGTCAAGCTGCTGTGTGCTGGGGCATTGGCTGCAAGGTGACTTGTGTGCAAATGCAGGAATCACTGACATAGCAGCTCAAGTCCATCTAGAGTGGATCTTTATATGTATATTAGAATATGTCTTTCCCTGCCCCTCCATTTGCAGAGGAGTTAATGACCTAAATGAATTGGATTGTTGTTGTTGTTCCTAACATGATTAAGAATAATATTTCCTACTTTGAGATAAAAAGCTAAAAGCATCCTCTCCTCTAGTCTGTGCAGAGTCCAGAGGCCCCATTGCTGCCATTGCTGTGCAGGGGATGGGAAAATTCAGAGCTCTGAACACAGTTGTTCACTTGGGGGTTTGTGCTCCCGTCATTGTGCTCAGAGGAGGATGGAAACTGGATGTGCTCCCTCCCTGTTAATCGTTCTTTGGCATGAGATGTAAAACTTTCTAAAGCCTCAAAGTCCTATGGATAGCCAAGATATGACCCTGGCAGGCTGGTGTTAGTGGCTGGGGAGAGTGGGCTCTGTTGTGACAAACAGCATTGAGAATTTTGTGTGTACTCATTTTTGTTGTCCCCAAATGCCTCAGTCGTCACTTCTGCAGGTTCCTGTGGGCTGGAAGACCCACCAGATACTGTCCAGGAAAGCCAGAACACAGGGGGGGTTTTATGAGGAGGAGAATTCTAATCCTTAAAAAGCAATTTAAAGCCTCGTGAGAGTTAGTATCTGCAGAAAACACTCTCAAGAAAGAGAGTCTGCCCTCCTTCAGCCAAGATTCTTTGTTCATATAGATCTGTAGGAACAAATGCACAATGAGGGCCCTCAAATGAGGCCACTTTGCTCCTGCACATGTTTGGGGGAGGGTGATGTTGCTGTGACTTGGTCCTGGAGGAGGGTTGGCCCTCTAATGACTAGACCATGGCAGGGTCCCTGGTCTGCAGGGTGCTTAGGGATGGAGAGGCTGCTGTTGACAGTCTGGGCTGAAGGGAACTGCTTAGGCAGTGATGGTCCTGCTGCTGAAAGGGCACAGGGACATTTTTCACGGTGATTGTGCAGCTGACATTTAGCCAGTGACATGTTTTCCATTTCAGATTGATTTCTGCTGGCCCGTGGCACCGTGCCAGCCACGTGCAAGAACGAGGAAGTGGCATTTAATGCTCCACTTCCCCATTCTGCTGTATGGAAACTGTGCCCACACCTGACTGAGGAGCAGCCCCAGCTGGTGGCTTGGCTCCTTGAGCTGCTGCTGACATAACCTACAGCATCTATGAGAAAAGGGCATTTGGAGTCTCAAACAGTTTCAATTATTTTGCTGAAAAAGCTGTTTAAATCCTCCCTGATGTGTTTTCCATTCTCCTTTGGTGCTCTTGCTGCTTCAGGTGTGTGGCTTGGCTGCATTCCAGTCCAATTCAGTACAAATATTTCTGTATTACCCACCTCCTGCGTCTGCAGATCAGAACTGCTGGAATGGTTGTCACTCCACAGTCTGTGAAGGGTTCACACCTGGTATTTCTCTTTTCACTTTTACCAGGTCTGGGTTTGACCCCTTTTTTCCCCCTCAATCTGTTAGATACAGTTTTCTGGTTTATGCAAATTTTGAAGTGCTTTTGGGGGTTGAATGTGCTTTGTTTTCAGAAGGGACTGTGTCAAGATTTGTGGAACACCAGACTGAAATCTCAAAATGCTAAGCACATGTCTGAATTCTGATAATATTATTTTTTATTCCTATTTGCCATAGTCAGGAATTGCAATTCTTTCTCTATATATTTATTACCAGGGTATCAGTGTCATGTGGTCTCGTACTCTGGGTGTGGCTCAAGGACAAAGCCAGAGTTTTTTCATGTATGCTTGTCACCAACACTAAATGACAGCCAACTTTTTCCCATGTTATTATAGTGTTGTCACCCAGAGAAAACAGACCTGGGGCAGGTGTGCACTGAGAAGTGTCTTAGTAACCTCACAAAGTGCCTCAGCAAAACAAACACTGCCTTAGCACCCTCCAGTTTCAGGATTTTTTCTGTGCTCAAGAGTCCTGCCCAGGCACAGGGTGGACTAGACTGAATTATTTTTTCACTGAATTCCCTGAATGAACCTCCAGCTTCCCCACCCAGCCCCAGTGCACGTGAGGAATTGCACATTTTTTTTTGCACCAAACGGAGCCAAACAATAAAATTGCTCTTTTCTCTTCCAGCCCATGGACAAGCAACAGGCTTTGGTTCGGAAATCATCTGCTGTTAACATAGAGAACTTCAAAAGGCAGTATGCCCGGAGGCGCTGGAAGGTAGGGAAGGAGCCCTTGGTGCTGCTCCGGGTGGCTCCAGAGCCCCAGGGGGTCACAGGGCGGGAGGGGGCTGGGGTGGGAAACTGCACCGGGCAGAGGGTGAAGGAGCTGTGCTTGGCTGTGTCTGCAGGGGATGTGGCCAACCTGTCCCTCTGCCGTCTCTCTCCGCAGCTCTCCTACCGCATCGTCTCGCTGTGCAACCACCTGTCCCGATCGCTGGTGAGGAAGGTCCTGCTGCGCGATGAAGGCTCGGTGGGTGCACTACTGAAATGGGGAGGGGGGAGAGCCAGCTGTGATGGGCAGTGATCTCTGCTGCCTGTGCCTGGGTGCAGAGCCCAACAAGATGGCACTGGTTAGGTGTGGGAACCAGATGGGCCCATGGCATCCTTTATGTGTGTGTGATGCTGTGCACTGATCCCTCTGTGTGTGTGTGTGATGCTGTGCACTGATCCCCTCTTTATGTGTGTGTGATGCTGTGCACTGATCCCTCTGTGTGTGTGTGTGATGCTGTGCACTGATCCCCTGTGTGTGTGATGATGTGCACTGATCCCTCTGTGTGTGTGTGTGATGCTGTGCACTGATCCCCTCTTTGTGTGTGTGTGTGTGTGATGCTGTGCACTGATCCCTGTGTGTGTATGTGTGATGGTGTGCACTGATCCCCTGTGTGTGTGTGTGTGTGTGTGTGATGCTGTGCACTGATCCATGGCAGTGACCCTGCTGGTGTTGATGTGCCATGACAGTGACTGTGCTGATTTTGGTGCCCCTTGTCAGTGATTGTGCTGGTGTTGGTGTCCCATGGCAGTGACCCTGCTGGCCAACTGGGGCACCAGCAGTCATGGAGGGCATTGGCTGCTCCCCTTTTGCCAGCTGTGTGGTGGAGGGTGGGGGACCCCAGCACTGGCTGTGACCTCCTGGAATGAAACTTGGAGGGTTCTTTAGCTGCGCTTCTCTCCAGAGTTGATCCACTGATGATATTAGAACACCACGTGGCAGAGTATCTCATTTATGTTCCTGAGACATTGTGGCCTTTCTCTTCCAGAGAAGTTGTGACAGTGACAGTGAGGATCTTTCCCAAAGAGAAGTCCCTCAGAGGAGGAGGAGCAGCATATCCTAATGCGATGAGAATTCCATAGGCAGGAGACAGAGGAAACTTTCATCCCTGCTGGAGCAAGCAGCCCTCAGCAGACCTTGACTTCTTGTCTGAGTGATCGGTGGGATCCTCCTGCTCATCAAACAACACCAGCAGCTGGATGATGGTATGAAATGCCTACTGAGCATTTTAGAAAACTGGAGGGTGAGATTCCCAGGGAAAAGCCACAGCACAAGCACCATTTGAAGAGCTTTTACATGTTTTCAGTGATACTTCAATCTCTTTGTGATGTCAGCTTCACTCAGGGTGGAGGGTTTCTACTGGTGTTCTTTTCTGCAGAATAATTCCAATCTGCACAGTGGTTAAGGCTGTGTGCATTACTGTTTCAGGCAGGGAAAATGTCATTGAGCCTTAAGGAACTTTTTAACGCATTTTTTGTGTTTGTTAATGGCATGAATATGTGGTGGCAGAGATCTGCCAGGCTTTGTTAGCTGTGGGCAGTGCTCTGTTCCTGCTGTCACTGAGGGGAAAGTGAAACAACTCCCATGGTTGTGGCCACTGAGAGAATGACACAGGTCAGGGCAATTTTTGGATGAAAAAGAGAAAAAAATTCTCTAGTGATTTCTATGCACCCAAACCCAATGTTTTTACATCCAAACAGGGCCTTTAAAAACCCCAAGGTGTTTGAAGAAACAGTCTTAATTAGACCTCGTTATTGTTGTCAATGTTAGTCATTGTCAGCAAGTTGGAGACTGGTTAACACCTCTTTGTACAGGTGCTGTTTACATGTAACCCAGACTGCAGACATCTGTGTTTTATTCAGGGCTTGTATCCAAAACTGAGGAAGGAAGCACTTTGACATTGATGTAACATCCTGGCACAGAGAAGTTGCATCACTGGAACTGTGTTATAAGCCAGTATTGTTCAATTGGTACCGACAAATGTGCACAGAATAGGTTAATTCTTTCACTAAATGTATTTGTTGTTAGAAGTTCTTATTTATTTTGCCATTTAAAAAATGAAAAATCAGAAAACCTATTAGAAACAACTATAGATGGATGCGGAAACTGGTTTTGTTTGGCTTGATGTTTGTCACTTCCAGGCTGAGGTTTTAGAGCAGAAGGTGTGAACTGGTGTTGAAAATGAGTATGAGGTTAATTTTGGTGACTTCCAGTTTCTAAGAAAGAAATAAAAATATGCTACTTTTATCCCTGCTTAGGTTGAGACTAAAATGCAGTTGATAAGAAAGTGTTTCTGTGAAAGAAAGGAAATGTTTGAGAAGCACTGGAGGAGAGAGGCAGAAAGTAGGACTTGATGGAAGAGACATAAAGTGAAGGAGGTGGTGGGAGGGAAAAAAGCAGTGGGGGGGGAATGATTAGGAGAGGGACACGCAGGGACTGGAGAAGCTGAAGGAAGGGGAAGAAAATAGGGGTGTAGGAATTGTGGAAGCAGGAGAGTGGATGTTTCTGCCAACATGGAACTGCATTTTGATAAAATTAATTTATTTAATTTGCTTTTATTTCATATCTTGTGCTGCCATCACCTGTGACATGTGCCTGCTCAAGTGATAAGGAGCAGTGCCTTCTCTTCACATTTAAAAGGTATATTTATGAGCTTTCTGTGTAATTTTTAGGCAGAATCCCCAAAAGTGCTGTAATAATGTATCAGGAGGGAGCAGTGACAGGAAAACCTGTTGTTTCAGTGAGTCCTGGTTTCAGCTGGATCAAGTGTGGGATTCAGTAGGAGAAGGTGTTGGTAACACGCTGGTGTTTCAGTTGTTGCCAAGGAGTGTGTGCCTAAGTCAAGGCCTTCCCAGTTCCCAGGCTGTGCCAGGGAGGAGGTGCCCAGGCAGCTGGGAGGGGGCATGGCCAGGACAGCTGACCCAGGTGGTCAGAGGGCCATTGCAGAGCACGGAATGTGTCAGTGCACAGACTGGGAGAGCTGGGTGGGCCCACAGGGCAGTGCCGAGGCCTGGGCAGCAAGCATTGCATTGGCATCACTTGTGTCCTCGGGTTCTGCTCCTATCTCTTTCCATTATTGTTAATTATTATTACATTTTGCTTTAGCTCAATTATAAAACTGTTCTTATCTCAGAGTAACCCACGAGGTTTCCCTTCCAGTTCTCCTCCCCTCCAGGACAGGGGCAGTGAGTGGATGGCTGTGTGGGGCCTCGGTGCTGCCTGGGGTCAAACACGGAGCACTGCCAGAAATAACCACAGAGAAGTGTTTGGATACAAACCTGCCAGCAAATTCTGCTCCCTGCTTTCCCTGGCATATGGAAACCAAATAAACTCCAAGCCAGTGGTATTTTTCTCAATTTCTGATGCTTCCAAACCCCTTCAGTGTCCAAATTTGAGATTGTGGGATGTTAAGTTGCACTTGTGTGCTGAAGCCGTAGTTAGAACAGCTGGTGGGTTGTTGGTCAGGGCTGGGCTCTCACAGGGGGAGGACATTCTGCTCTTGCAAACCCTGGCACCTCTGGAGGCAGGGAGTGAGGGCAGGGCCAGGCAGGGAGTGAGGGCAGAGGCAGGCAGGGAGTGCAGGGCAGGGCCAGGCAGGGAGTGAGGGCAGAGGCAGAGCAGGGAGTGCAGGGCAGACCAAAGCCAGAAGCTCAGCCTATTAATTGTACACCAATGAGAGATGTAAGGAGGGTTTAACAGAGCCAGGATAGGCAGCCCACGGTGTTGAGTGCCCACCCTCTCTGTGTCCAGGGGAGGTCAGGGCAGCCCCGCTGGGTCAGGCCCGGAGTTGGCTCCACGTGGCTCAGGTGACGTGGCACTCACTGCCCGGGAACCATCACATGAAGTGCCCGTGCCACGCCAAGCCATGCCCTGCTCCTGCCAGACCGTGTGGGTGCAGTGTCTGTTCTCAGCACATGTTTGTGGTCCACAAGGGAGTTCTGCACTGTGGTGGTCTCTGTTTGTCCCCCCCTCTGTGTTTGTCTCCCCCTCTGTGTTTGTCCCCCTCTCTATCCAGGCAGATGGGAGCTCAGGGATGCCCCGGGGGGTTGCAGTGCCCACAGCACTGTGGCACCTTCTCTGGGCAGGGGCTGCTTTCATTCCTTACCATTGCTGTATTTTGAGGAACAACCTGCAGGTTCCTTTTATTAAGGGACAAAAGAAAAAGAAAGGCATGGAAAGGAGGGGAAACGCAGTACACAGAATTAACTCAATTTATGTTACACAATTTGATTTGGTGGGGGAGAGAAATCTCTTTTCTGTGTATTATTTTTGAGCAGTAGGGAACCTGGGAAAAATGAAGTGACAGACTGAGGGGGGAAAAAAGATCCCACAAGTATTTTTATTAAAATATGACTATTTTTATTCTTATTTTAGTGCTGATGGTTTTTTAATCTACATATATTTTTATTAAGAGAAATACTGATTATTTTTATGTGTGTGCTGGGAAATAGTACGGAGTGTCGAAAATAGCGGAGATATTTGTTATTCTGATTTGCTAATAAAATTTACAAAGCAGGACAAGTGTCTGTCCGTCCGTCTGTCCGTCCTTCCGAACCCCGCGCTGCCGGGCGGGCACTGAGTGGAGGGCCGCGGAGGGGCGCTGGGTGGGCTCCCCCGAGGGTCGGGCCCTCCCGACCCGGCGGGGACACCGCCGAAGAGCCGGGAGCGGCGCGGGGGTCCCGGGGAGGGGACGGGCCGGAGGGTCCCGGGGGGTCCCGGGGAGCTCCGGGGAGGGGATGGGCCAGAGGAGTCCCGAGAGGCCCCGGGGAGGGGACGGGCCAGAGTGTCCCGGGGGATCCCGGGGACGGGACGGGCAGGAGGGTCACGGGGAGTCCCGGGGAGCTCGGAGGGGATGGGCAGGAGGGGTCTCGGGAGATGCCGGGGAGGGGATGGGCAGGAGGGGTCCCGGGGGGTCCCGGGGGAGGGGACGGGCCGGAGGGTCCCG